>QRFJ01004812.1:0-111910 GCA_006176705.1 Cocos nucifera | reverse complement strand
TCAGATATTACATGTTGAGCTCGGATGTCTGATGATAATGCCTTATTATCTTCGTCCGTCTACTTATCTAGAGATATTCTCTGTTCAATGGATGAATGGGTTGGTAAGGTGGGAGGGTCCTGGTCCAATACATGAGTTAACTTTTTGAAATCCAAAATAATTTTGAAGTTTCGAAGCCAATCCTTGTAATTTGGTCCGATCAGTCTATCGGTGTCCAGGATTTGTGCTAGTGGGTTGGATGTAGACATTTTTCTATAGAGAGTTAAAGTTTCTAGTTAGATATTGTAATTAAGACTTAACCAATTTATTTAAGATTTTAATTTTTAAGCAAATTAGCTCCCACTATTTTTTTGGATCCCTACACTACCTCTGTAGTGATGCAAAAATCTCCACGATTAATGATTTCTAGTGGGTGGTGCGGTCCCACCAACTAACTCATCACCTCACCTAATAGTTATTGTTGATGGATTAGCCAATGAGTGAACAACTCTTGTTTAATGATTTTCTAATCATGGTGCATCCAAACTTAATCTCTAATTCATGAATCTCACCGTGCTCGAAATATTGATCCACTCCTTAGTTAAGTCAGATCCACCATTTGCACAGATTGGATTCCTAATTAAGTCTTTCACCGTATCCAAAATATTGAGCCCAATCCATCCTCCAACCCATAGCATCCAATGCCTAATAGATATGGTTGCATCTTTTTGGTGCAACTGAACCACTGTAACCAGTCGAGAATAATCAAACTCAGAAAGGGCCCGCACATCTATAATGGTGGAAGATCTTAGACTTAATCTTTTCCTAGGGAGATTTGATTTAGGTCTCATTAAACTAGACTTAACATAGTCATAACCATTATGACTAACCTAATGGCATGGGTTAGCTCGGATTATTGACCACCTCAGATCAGAACTGAGTCAACAAATATGGCCAGGTAAGTGAGACTGGTGGAAGGGATATGCCATTAACTCAATAAGAATGCATTCGAGTTGAGTAGCTCCCAATTAAAAGCCAGTCGATCGTATCTGCCAAACTTACCTTAGACACCAAATTGTTGAGTTAGAATCAATTGGGTTAGCCTACAATCTAGACTCTAACCACTGAGCCTAATTAGATCTTAGCTTGATCGATCACTCACATGACTCGATCTTGATGCAGACTTAATCTTATTAGGCTGATCAATTTAAGCACTATTAATCCCATCTAACCAACTCTTGATTTAGTTTGATCAACCACTTAGACCTAATTGAGCTACCCAAGTCCGAACCCAATTTTATGAATATGTATTAGATCTAAAATTCTTAATTTTAGATCTAATTAATATTTCATAATCTTAATTTTTAATTAAGTTTAAGGTTCATAAATAAAATATGTAAATAAAATCCTAGGATTTTAAGATCTAGGATTTTGCAGAAAGTAAGTTCTTGATTTCTGATTAAGGATAAATGCGCAGCACCACTACACATCATAAGAACATCCCATTGAATGGGAGGAGAGGATATTTAAATTCTACTTTGTTCTTATGATCGGATGGCCTAGGGGAATGCCTTAATCAAAAATATAAATCTACAAAACTAGTTAGATCTACATTATATATCTCATATATAAAAATTGATCTAACTTAATACATATTTTGCATACATCTCATATATCGTATCATGCATGTTTTTCATATCTAAATTATCTCATAATTATCTAAAAAATTAAATTTAAATTGATCACATCAAAATAAATTCTAATCTAGATAATTATGTAGAACTATTCTACAACAAGTCTGAACATGCATTCATCATGTCTTATATGATCTAAAAATTAAATAATTTTATTTTCTATTTTTTATATCCTATTATAATATTTATAATTATTAAAAAATATAAAATAAATAGATCTAAAATTATAATTTAATCAAAATAAATCATGATTATGCAAGACTATGTATAGAACTATTCTATTTTACAACTAGTCATGCATATTGTAGAACTTAGTTCTATATTATTTAATTTTAATTTTTTTAATGTTAGATCTAATCACATATTATGTGATATCTAAAATCATCAAATTATTAGATTAAAATAAATTAAAAATTAGATCTAAATAATTTAGAGAATCTGGCTCTGATACCAGTTGAAGGAGAAATCCTGATTTTTTGGATCAGGTTCGTTCAGATCTGATCGGATCAAGAGAAATATTTCAAAAATTTTTCTCGTACATCTAAATCAGATCTAAGATATTTTAGATCTAATTTTATAGATATAATAAATAAAAATAAAAATAAATTAAATTTGATTTAATTATATCTTGATGCTAGGTAATTAGATTATCCTTTGATGATCCTGCTGACTGCCTGAGGTCTGGATCTAGCCACGCAAGCGCCTGATCTCTACTGATATCCACTCAGACTAAATCTAGAGAACTTCTTCTTCTTTATCACTTCTCCAAAAATTAGATATGGATCTAATTTGGAGGATCTTCAAAACTTCTTTCAAAGACCTGCTGTCGTCTCTGTAGCAGTGCTACTTTCTTCCTTTATCGTTAGCTTTTTCTTACCTAGATCGCACCAAACTGGAGCCCAAATTTCCTTGGGCGAGGAGAGGAGAGAGAGGACCAAAAGATGGCATAGAGGAGGGAGAGGGGTAGCCTTAGGCCATGGGCTAAGAGAGAACTCTATGAAAGTTGGGCATAGATAGGGTTTATATAGACCCTACTACGCCATGCAGTACCACATAATACCGGCCAATCACGTTGCTTCGTATAATCAGATCTAAATTTGATTAGTGGAATGACATCATCTGATCTAATTAGATGAGAGCCCCACTAATTCATTCTTAGATGGTACCTAAGATCGATCAAAGTCTATAGTTATGGGCCACCTAAGTAGAAACCAAGAAGCAACCTGGAGTCCCATCCGTATGGGACTCCAGTCATCCCTATCCATGGGTGCATGCCTTCCTAGGCATGTTCCCCCTCCTTTTCAAAATCTAGCAAGGGGACAAGCTCCTATCTGCTCTCCAATAGGTGCATGACACATGGGCAGATGTCCAAGGGTCAAAGGTTATTATTTGACCAAAGTTAAAAGACAAGAATTAGCAGGTGATGGAAAATAGCAGGTGTTATCTCAAATTTATCTCATAAACTAAGGCAATCCTTTTTTGACCTGAACAAGCTCCAATCAGATCAAGTAAAGGTACCTGAGCGAGCACAAACTTATTTAGCGCAGTTGAGACAACTTTTAATGATAGTAGGAGGAGAACATTAGGTTCAATCGTGTGCTAGCATGATTTTCTTGAACCTAATTGAATCTAATTCAAATCAATTGAACTGGGTTAATTCAATTGATGATATCCAGATCCAAACTCTTGTTTGTGTGATGCAGTTAGGTTCAGTTCTATATGGTAATGGGATATGTCGCGATCTCTATCATCGATATCATCAAAACTCCTTTTGATGGATCAGAACTCTTCTGATTCAGATAACTAGAATGATCGACCATCTAAATTATTCTAATTACTTCCAAAATTGACCAATGACACCTAGCAGTATATAGTGGCAACCCATCAAAATTAAAAATGAACCTCTCGATGCAGCTACTTATGTGATTAAGTTCTTCTATCTTGAGCTCCGATCATATTAGGGTTAAGGTGAACTTGTCAAACCCTAATTTCTATCATATGATTCAATCATTCGATTCAAGTCCGATGTGAAAACCTTAATAGAAACTCTTTCTATTATTTTACTCTACCATACCATGGGCTTATGGACTTGATTCTCATGATCATCATAGGGCTATTTCTCATCCATCGAGGTAGATAGATTCCCTCTTGGTGCAATCTAATTCCTATAATGAACATGCTATAGCCAACACACACCTTAGGATTCCGAATGGCTAGAAGATCGAGTCATGGTGTAGTCAAACTATAACACCCTAAAGGTGAACTACCAATGCACCTCAGGTCAAAGAATTAGACACACCACTGTAGCTTCAAGTCAGTCATCGACGAGAAGGTAGACTTTCTTATGATTGCTCGAGGTGGTCACGCTCAGTGCCCTCGTTATCTAATAAGTACCTATACTCTCACTTTGGTATCTCTATACCATAGACTCAAGACTCATCTACTATGAAAAAGCAATTGTACACCAACCTTCCAGATCAATCACCATCCTCAGATGATCCTACGGTCAGGAGCATTTTATGAGTTAATAATAAAAATTTATCTTAAATTTTCAACTCTTGAAAATAAGAATTATCATTATCATTAACTCAAAAAATATATCACAGACACTAAATACATACTTATGATAGAAAATAATTTATTTTATTATTTATAATCAAAATTATAATTTTGCCTCTAAAAGTGTATTACAAGTATCAGCCAATTTTGACTTCTAAGGCACACATATCTAACAGTACTGATCTAAAATATTGATCATAAAATTTTAGATTAGATCTAAAAAATTTTATGATCTGATTATTAATATTTTAATCTAATTTTAATTATCATAAATATGTTAGATTTGATCTAAGATAATTTATGATTGATTGGAATTGAAAATATTTCAATTACATGAACCTGTTTAGATTAGATCTAAAGTAGTTTCATGCTTATCTTACTTGCATATTGATTATAAATAAAATATACAACTTGATTTGCAGAATCATATTGTAAAAATATTTTACAAATATGAAAATCATTTTTAAAAAGCCGAACCCCAACCCTCGGTCTAAAACTTAATTAAGAATTAAGAAGTTGTTTGATTAGGATCTAGATTGTGAATTGAAGATTCTAAGACATAAATCATAACACATTGGGTTAAATGGGTTAGTGGAGACTAGGTCCATTAATTAGGTTAGACCTAGGGTTAGATTAAAGAATGAACTTAATTAGAGAATTGACTAAAGAATCAATTATTGTCTTAGATTAGGTCAAGGATTTTCTAGATCAATTACAATAGTTGTAGTTGGTCAAGTCTATATCTTTAATGAGATCCAAGATGGACTTGATTCTTGGCTATGCGGTTTAGCATGAACTATTAGGTTAATCTAATCGAGACTAATTAAATCAGTTGGTGTCTAAAGTAAACTAAACCAGTGGTTTTTAATGGACAGCCTGCTTATCTGGCCATTTCTGATAGTATCTAAGGCAAGCTTTGGCAAACCCTCCTACTGATCAAACTTACCTGGCCTCTTGGTAAAATTATATTTTCATCAGATCACTTGACTATTCTAGCTGACCTTTGTCAGTTAGGTAAATCAATGTAACTGATTTAGGTACTTCTTGACCAGCCTATTAATGGTCTTCCTTAAGCTAACTTGGTGAAGCTAGTGAAAGGATCACGACAAGCTAATTCATCTGACCTTCTTTCTTTCTAAAATTAAAATTCTCTAAAATTATTAGATCTTTAAAATAAAATAATTATGGTGATAACTAGATCATAGCCTCCCATGAAGTAGATAATAATGGATTCATTAGTTGGATAATCATTGGAGGCCCATAGGCTTGATGCTTATCTGCTAATAGAATTATCATTCATAATATAATTTCTTGACCGCATCTCTCTAAATGGTGATTAGGTTGACCAACCATAGTTGGGCTTAATTATTCATTAGTTAGATGGATCAAGTATAATCATGTTAATAATTTGACCTAATCGAGACTTTCATTAGAGGCCCTAGTCTACTGAAAAGATACCTGGGATAAAATTAAATTACTAAAAATTATTTGGAGAAATAATTGATTATGAACATATCCTTAGATGTACATGGGTTGACCAACCATAGTTGGGTTTGTGTGTAGTGTTTGTGGATTCTAGTACCCACTAAGGAATTAGGGTAATTCCTCGAATTAGAGGTAGAGGCTATTGATTCGAATAAAATAGTGCGATAAGCTTTTGATTAAAATCTAAAACTTTAGGTTTAATGAATTATTTACTAATTAGACTTTTGGTTCTACTTTATGCAGTTAAACCTAAATCATAGTTGCTCCATTTACTATTAGACAGTGATAAACTTATGGGATTCAACTTCGATAATAAGAATCGAAAGTTGAATGTTGTTTAGCAGCACGAAGTGGTTTATACTGAGGCCTCTATACTCAATTTAAACATAAGGTCCAAGAATAATCTAGATCAGATAGAATGCTTCCACTATAAGAAATAAGGGCATTAGAAGAGGAACTATCCTCGGTATCTTGATTTCCATGATCCCAATGGGTTGCAAAAAAGAAATGAGCAAGTAGTTGCTGATCAAAGATGTTATATGATAACACCTTATAATTTTTCTATTTAAGATACTTCTACTTGGATATTAGATATCAGAAGTCCAGTCCATATTTATAATTTATTGCAAGAACTTCAAATTAGTAGAAGATTTGAAAAGAATGAGCGATCCTGAATGTTGAAGATGAAAGGTCTGTTTCAGTTCTAGCTATGAAAATAGTTCAACTTATTCTTAATACTAATATCATTTCTTTAAATGAATATCATTATTATCCTTTCTTTCTGATGAATATAATCTCTGTTAGCCTTTTAGCCAAAGATGGTTATTATTTATCTATAAAGAAAGATTATTGAGATATCATTATGAATGATGTTACAATAATATAAGAATAATAAAGAATTGATATTTATATTTTATCATAGCCTATGAGTGTAATGTACACTTCTAAAAAATATTCTAGATTAGATAATATCTTTGATATCTACCTGTGGCACTGTAGGCTAGGTCACATTAACAAGAACAGGATAAACAAGTTGATCCAAGAGAAAATCCTCAAAGTAAGTGATTGTAAATCACTTCCAACCTGTGAATCCTATCTTCTTGAAAAAATGATCAAGACATCTTTTACTAAAAAAGATGAAAGAGCCACTGAGCTCTTAGATCTAGTACATACTAATATATGTGGATCTATGAGTACAAGTGCTAGAGATGGATATTTCTACTTCATGACTTTCATAGATGATCTATCCAGGTACGGATATGTCTATCTGATGAAACATAAGTCGAATTCATTTAAAATATTCAAAAGATTTCGAAGTAAAATAGAAAAATAAACTAAAAAGAGTATTAAAACTCTTCGATCAGATTGAGGAGGTGAATATCTATCCAATAAGTTCTTGACATATCTAGGAGAGAATAGGATTCTCTTACAGTGGACTCCTCCAGGAACACCATAGCATAATGGTGTATCAAAAAGAAGAAATCGAATCTTGTTATAAATGGTTCGATCCATGATGGAGTTTGTTAGTCTGCCTATTTCATTTTGGGGTTATGCTTTTGAAACCGTATATTATATATTGAATAATGTATCGAATAAATCTATCACAAAGACTTCATATGAAATATGGAGTAGGCGTAGGCCTACACTCTCTCACCTATGGGTTTGGGGTTGTTCGATCTATGTCAAACATTTTCATACAGATAATCTTGGACCCCAGTCTAATAAGTGTGTATTTATAGGATATCCCAAAGAAAGTAAAGGTTACTATTTTTACAATGCTGATGAACAAAAGGTGTTCATCAGTCTTAAGACAATCTTTTTAAAAATGTTTCTTGGTGAAGGAACAATTGCCTCTAAGATTAAACTTGATGAAGTTCAACAGGTAGAAAGTTTGATACCTATAGCTAAACTTGAGTTGGATTTGATTAGAATAGATCCAGAGCCAAATGTACCTACATCATTAAGGCAGTTTGATAGAGTACCGCATCAGTCGGATAGATACTATGATTTTTTGGTTCTAGACGGTGATCCCATCGAACTCGATGAAAACGATAAGAATCCAATCACCTATATGGATACAATGCAGAGACCTAATTTTGAGAAATGGCTCGAGGCCATAAAGTCTGAAATGGAGTCCATGAAGATCAATAATATGTCAACATTGGTTGACCCACTCGAAGGGATTAAATTCATTGGATGTAAGTGGGTCTTCAAAAGAAAGAGGAGCGCAGATGAAAAGATGAAGATCTATAAAGCCCATCTAGTTACCAAGAGGTATCATCAACGTTATGGTGTTGGCTATGATGAGACGTTCTTTCCTATGACATTGCTCAAATCCATTCGGATAATGTTTGCAATTGCTGCCCATCTGAACTATGAGATCTGGTAGTGGATGTGAAGACAACTTTCCTAAATGAATAGCCGATCGAAGAGATGTATATGATACAACCTGAGGGGTTCACATCCATAAATAAGTTCAAAGTATATAAGCTTTAGAGATCCATTTATATATTGAAGCAGGCATATCAGAGTTGGAACATATATTTTAATAAGGTAATTAAAATGTATGGCTTTGTTAAGAATGGAGAAGAGCCCTACATTTACAAATGGGCAAATGGTCCAGTAGTGGTATTCCTTATCTTGTACATGGATGACATTCTCTTAATTGAAAATGACATCCCCACACTGTAGGAAATAAAAGTTTGGTTATCTTCACAGTTCTCCATGAAAGATTTGGATGAAACATCCTACATCCTAGGGATGAAGATCTATAGGAATAGATCTAAAAGGATGCTTGGGTTATCCCAGTCCACGTACATAGATACTGTGCTAAAGAGATTCAGCATGGAGAATTCTAAAAAGTGCTATCTCTCGATAGACCATGAAATTTTTCTCTCTAAGAAGAATTGTCCAACAACTTTTACAAGGAGAGAGCATATGAGTAGAGTCCATATGCTTTAGCAGTGGGATCTATCATGTACACCATGATATGTATGAGATCAGACGTGGCATACTTACTAAGAGTAGTGAGTAGATACCAGTCAGATCCTAGAGAAAATCACTGAAAAGTGGTTAAAGCCATCCTTAAGTATTTGAGAAATAATAAGGACCAATAATTGGTTTATAACAAGTCAGATTTGAAACTTATGGGATTTGTAGACTCTAGCTTTCAATCTGACCATGATGATAGTAGAAGCATGTCAGGATATATCTTTACTCTGAATGGTGGAGTCAGCTGCTGGAAGAGTTCCAAGCAGCATACTGTGGTAGACTCTATTTGCGAAGTAGAGTATATCATAGCATCAGATGCCGTAAAAAAAGCTATGTGGCTAAGAAAGTTCATCACCAAACTCGGAGTAGCATCCTTCCTTGATGGTCCGGTCATGCTTTATTGCGACAGCACTGGTGCCATTGCTCAGGTAAAGAAACCAAAGGCATATCAGTAGACGAAGCACATACTGCGTGTAAGCACACCAATTGGCATCACCTCTTCTTGATACCAATTGATGTTCCATGATATCGCTCGAATGCCAATCATCCTTGGCATCACAAGCCCCGATACCATGTTGAAAAAGCCCCTGATCTTTAGCATGGATTTGAAAGAATCTGTGACGTTCTCTATGGGTAGCAAACCACTGATCCTCCATTTGGATCTGTGATGGGGTGCCTCCCTCCTTGGGCTTGAGGAAGACACCCTCCTTTTCTAGGGCTTCTTCAAGAACCCTAGGGCGGTAACTCTAAAGAGAAGAAAAAAAGAGAGAGTTGAGGGAGAAAAGGTCTATATTAATTCCAACCTTGAAAATCCTAATACAACCTATGTATTTATACATAGCCATTAGGCCCGACCAAAAACTTTCCTGGTTAACTTAATACATGAAAGCACTCACCAAGCCCATGTACACCCATGTCTTTCATGCTCTCATTCTTTGGATCTAGACCTGACCCATACATCAATTAGCCATCTTAAGATCTCTCAAATCAGGCCTTAAGACCCCTAGGATCAACTCAGACCCTAGCCCAAAATAGACCCTCGCGTAACTCTGCCCGCGCATTGAGTTGGCTCAGTCTCAGCACTGAGCTAGCTAAATTCCACTGGGTCGGCTTAGTCTAAAACTGAGCCGATCCAGTCCTATGCCATGCCAGTAGTTTCGAACGCATAACTCTCTATTTTGCCTATGCTCTAAGACTTAGCCGACCCAATTTTGGACTGAGTCGGTTAACCTGCAAAAAATATTCTTTCTGTAGTTTTGATTCTCCGACTTTGGTTTCTTGCTCCACCTTGAATCTCAAGTCTTCGAAGCACCAACCAAGCCCCTCCCCTTGAGGCTCTCAATATCCGAACCTCAAGCCTGTGGAGAGTTACATGCCGCCTCTATCCTAGGACAACTCCTATCCTAGCCCTAGAATCATATCTATCCTACCCTCCTCGGAGCCCTTATCCTGGCTCCATCCGTGGCCTCCCAAGGCTTAGGAGCACCATAAATCCTCACAATCTCCACCTTGGTGCTTCCAAGCCTTGGCAAACCCCTCAGCAATGTCCTCTTGCACGATCACACTATCCCTGCACACTCGATAGCACCTATGCAAACATCGCCTCTATCAATCCTTTTCAGCTATTATGCACCCTTAAGGCCTTTAGAATGACCACCTCCACTACTAAAGATCGGTGCTTGCTTCTCTGCACCATCCTAAAATTGTAGTATTTCTTCTGCTTAGCAGCTACATCATTTTTCCTAGACTTTTCTGAAGAACCCACAACGTTCCTATGTCGACACTAGCTGCATACCTTGACATGGTCTCCTCAAAACTATGCCTATCCTCCTGCACATGTCGCTCCACCTAGAACTGTGCATCATCAGCTCTGGTGCTATGATATCGATCCTCCCGTACCCCTCAACTCTGAACTCATATCAAATTTACTCTTCACTTGTGAAGCTACTACTGTGGAGCTCCACCTATATCCGAAGTCCACCTGATGCCGCAGAAGTCGACTCTATCATCGAGTCCCTCAAGGCCAACCACTCAATGCTGTACTGCTAAGCCTACCACTGCACCTCGAACACCATCGCTGCCCCTTCGATCCCTCCGCACTCCATGGACCCCTTCAAAGCCATCTTGGATACCTCCATAATCCACGGACACCTTCGAAATCCAAGAGCTCCTCCAACTCTTCTGAATCCAATGACTGAACTCTAAAAAATTCCATCCTAGTCCTTCTCTTCTGCCCCTACATGAGCCATCGCTTTAGTTACACCCAGAGAACCATCCTCCATCTGAATTACGACTCTTCTTGGTGCCCCTACAGAAAAAATCTGATCCATGATACTTCCGACTCCTAGAGACTTCCTGGAGCTTCCTGAGACCTCCTAGCTCTTTCTGGGATCTATATCCGATCTTTCTGAGATACCACTGATACTTTCTACTGAGATACACTCCTCGACTGCTGCACCATCGAGCCTCTCTCAACCCCTATGCCTCCAAGGTAGCGCTCCTGCAATACTCCAGTGCTTTCTGACTCATCTCTATGATGCTATATAGCCATTCAGCCCTAACCTACTGGACCTCCATGGATTATCCATCTTCATCACTCCTAAGGCTCCACAAATTCATGCTCTGATCGAATTGCTGAATACATCTCGGACTACTTTCTCACCTTCTAGATACCGAAGGATATATATTCGCTTCTTCAACCTTCCTTCGATCATTATCCCTTAGAGAACCTCTCTTCAACAATCCTACGTTGCCCATCTTCCTAAAGAACCCTAATGCTCTTTGCTAAGATACCTCCCTCGGTTGTTGCATCGTCGAGACTCTCTCAACCCTGCATCTCTAGGGAAGCACTACTATAGCACTCCAGTGCTTCCTACCTATCACATAACCGTCATACACCTTGATCTTTCCACCAAGATCGATCAGTAAATCATGCACCAAATCCTTCAATCCTAGGAAAATCTCTTTTCATTAAATCTCTCAACCTCTACCTTCAACTCATTGCTCCTGATTAGCCAAACCACAGTAACACCAAGGTAGATTTGAGACATACAATAAAATTCTTGTACAGATTTATGATTTTACTTCGTACAACTTCTCCTTTCCTTCCATGCACCATCAGGCTCTAATATCAGATGTAAGCGGACCAACTAGCATCACCTCTTTCTGATACCAATTGATATTCCATGATATCGCTCGAACACTAATCATCCTTGGCATCACAAGCTTCGATACCATATTACGAAAGTCTCTGATCTTTAGCATGGATCTGAAGAAATCTGTGACATTCTCTATGGACAGCAAACCATCGATCCTCCATTTGGATCTGTGATGGAGTGCCTCCCTCCTTGGGCTTGAGGAAGACGTCCCCTTTTCTTGGGCTTCTTCAAGAATCCTAGGGCAGTAACTCTAGAGAGAAGAGAAGAAGAGAGAGTTGAGGGAGAAAAGGTCTGTATTGATTTCAATCTTGAAAACACTAATACAACCTATGTATTTATATATAGCCATTAGGCCCGACTAAAAAATTTTCTGGCTAACCCAAAATATGAAAGCACTCACCGAGCCTATGTACACCCATGTCTCTCATGCTCTCATCCTCTGGATCTAGATCTGATCCATATATGAATTAGCCACCTTAAGACCTCTCAAATTAGGCCTTAAGACCCCTTGGATCAACCCAGACCATATCCCAAAATAGACCCTTGTGTAACTTTGCCCGCGCACTGAGCCGGCTCAGTCTCAGCACTGAGCTGGCTAAGTTTCACTAGGTCATTTTAGTCTAAAACTGAGCCAATTTAGTTTTTGCTGATTATTATTTTATGTACATGGATTGTTTGGATTTAGAAAGTTTTTCTATGAGCTTGGGCTTGACCCTTTGTAAAGTATATATATTGAAAAAAGATCAAGATTGTAAGTATGCTGAAATACACTGAATAAAAGCTCTTTTCTTTCGAAAATCTCTTCTTCTCTTCTTCTCTATTCCTTAATTTATTTGATTATAATTTTATAGAAATCTCTGAGAAGTACTTTCTTGTTGGTTGGCTAATCACTAGTGGCCACATCGATCCATGTGGGAAGAGTGCATATTCCCAACACTGCGCTGCTTTCATCTAGTCTGGAAGATCATGGATTGATGTGATATCGACCTTCAAAAGATCGATGGAAAGAAAAATCTAGCTGACCCCTTCATTAAAGTTCTGGCGATAAAGAAGTTCAATAATTATAAGTCAAAGATGGGTATTAGATACTATGCCAAGTGGCTTTAGGGTAAGTGAGAGTTATTAAAAAATATGTTCCAAAATTAATCATCAGCCTGTTGAGGGTTGAGCTACATTATAATTATAATTAATTTATTAATTAATAAAATATATTTTAATATTTTTCATCATAAGTTTTCATCTTCTAACGAACTTTATTGTTATGATGAAGTTCTCAGCATTATGTAGGTTCGATAAAGAAAGGATTTATCGATTAGTTCTTAAAACTATACATAACCAAATGATAGACTGTTAATTAGGATGACAGCATCTATCGAACATAGATCGCTGTATGTCATATAGATTGATTATCCTCTTAACTAAGAAGTGTGGAGACACTGGTATGACATACAGATGAGATTTAGGGATACATCATCACTGAAAATGACCAACTTCAGAGCATTCTACTATCGAGAATATCTCTAATGGAATATAGATATAAATATTTCTTAGACCTGAGATCACCTCAGTGACTTATAAGCAATTCACTGTGCTTTGGTACCAGACTAATTGAATTTCTAATTTAATAGCAGAAGGCTTTTGGGTATAGTCAAGTACTTACAAAGTTAGTTTGTGATCAAGATGGAATTGACCACTTCAAGAGTTGGAGGAAAATGTATCTCTATATTTCAATATAGCAAAACCTTGGCCAAGATAATCCATGAGATGGATTTAATATTTTAAAATATAATGTGGATGGTCTGATTAGAGTTGACAGTTTAACTCTGAAGTGTCTTACAAGTATTTTGGTCAAGAGGATGAATTATATGAAGATATATCCACATGGGTTCCAAGGATGTTATTCTACACATTCGACCTATCCGGTCATCAGGTACCATTGCTAGATGGTCACTTCGACTGATATAAAAATTTATTTCTATGCTATCGACTTAAGTTCAGACCTATGGGATCACATATATTAGAGTTCATGATCTAATCGGATGGTGATCAATGATTAAAAATCGTTCTAAGTTTAAACGATCAATATGATTGATGTTTAACTTAGTGCAAATGTTGTAGGAGGATCGATTAATAATTTAATTACTAATTAGCTTAATTTGATTAAGCCAAAGGATTGAGATTAAGTCTAATTAAATATAATTTAATTAGATTTAGTTTGGACTTGATTGGATCAAGTTCAATTGATTTATTGGATGAACCAAGTATAAGGAATAACTAGTCCTAGTTCAACTAGGACTTGGGTCAACTCAATTTTCTAATTTGATTAAAAATTAAATTAGAATTAAATCTAATTTAATTAAGTTCTTAATTAGATTAGAGCCTAACTTAATTGGATTGAATTAATTTTGGTTTGATTTGATTTAAGAAATCATATTTGACCAAGTCAAATATGAAATCTTAGTAAGACTAGGATCCATATTGCACTACCTATATCCCATGCCTCCCCACCCCCACTCTTCCTTTATTTTTGATGATAAATCTTCTCTCCCTAGTCTTCACGCATGCCCACTCATCTTCTCTCTTTCTCATATGGCAATTAGTTGTGGACCTAGTCAAAGAAGAAAGTTTGAATTTGATTTGAATTTTTTTTTGGATAGAGTTTTAGGAAACTAAAACTCCTCCCATGCATACCTCCTATTCTCTCCATTTTCTCTCTAATTTATTTGATGGAAAAAAAAAATTTGTGCATTTATCTCTGGTGGTCCATGCCAAAATGAAAGAAGGGGGCGTCCAAGTGTTGGGCACCTAAACTAGTTGCCATGTTTGTTCCTTCCTAGTTTAAGAATTTGATCCAACAAGGACTCCTTTATAACTCATTATATAGGATAAATTTTGGGCTGATTTTGGACATGTTCTAGACTTGGAGAGTGCTTTTGGACATATGAATACCAAGGTGAGAGACCTCTTGGGCATTGGATTTTCATAGACACCAATCTAGGTTTCTAGGTGAGAGAATAGAGAAGAAGAAAAGGATCTTCTTCTAGGGTTGCTTTGTTCATCTCTTATCCTCTTCTTTTGAGATTTTTTTGAGAGTATCCTAGATCTAAAATATCTCATTTTTCTTTTATTCTTTGGAGAAGTCCAAATCCAAAAGAAGGAAGCATCGGATCAATTATCGAAGAAGGATCAGCAAAGTACTAGCATACTGTATTGATTTTCTACGTAAGATTTTTTATCAAAGTTTGTGGGCTCGTGTGGATATTTCTTAGAGGCCGAATATGTGTGCGGCTTGGAGCATCATCCTCAAGCCTAAATCAGTAAGTTAGAATATCTAACTTGCATAGGTAATACAGATCTGATTTGATTTTACATACCTACATTAGATATAGTGTAGATGTATGTTAATATGATCAACATGTTCTTCTTTCTTTATATTTTTAATTTTTGATTTAATCTCATTCCATAATCATGATCCTATGATCTTAGATCTAGAAATTCTCTATTTTTTATAAATAAATTTTAATTTATTTTAATTTTTTGCTGCCCAATCTTGAAAAAATTTTTAGATCTAGTTCTGAAATCCTAGATCTGGTTCCTTCACTTATTGGGATTGTGCTTAGCTGAGTGAGTCTTCATTCTCTCTGGCCTCGGTAGCTGCTCCTTTATTTTTATCTGTACTTGAGTCTTGGGGGCATTCAAAGAAGTATAATTATGGAAGCATTAGGAAGGAGAGTTTCGTCGCTTCCTCCAATCAGGGCTTCTTTGTCGGTGAGCTCATGGAGGAGTTCGAGCTCATCTATGCTTAGGTGGTGTTCTGGAGCATGGTCGAGCTTCGCTCAGCTTCTCAATGATTGTGAGCTTGCTAGATTCACCCGTCTGCCACTCTCCCATGGCCTCTTCATTCTTCAGCTTGAAGGCTTCCTTTGCTCAAGCGTAGCCTTCAGTCCGGACCAGCATGTCAGCAAAATTTTAGGGATACTTCATCTTCAAGGAGAAGAGAAGATCATTCTTCTAGAGGCCATCCTTCAGTGCGGCTATAGCAATAGATTGGTCCATGTTTTAGACCTCTAGGGTAGCAGTATTAAAGTGACTAATATAAGCTTGGATGGACTCCTCTTTCTTCTACTTAATATTGATAAAAAAGTTCAGATCTCATCTCTGATGCCAGCTACTGATAAAATGAGCCATAAATTGATGGCTCAGCTGGTCAAAAGAAAAGATCATACCCGATTTAAGGTCCGAGTATCAGTTTATTGCTGTTTTTTTCAAAGTGGAGAAAAAAGCTTGGCACAGAATGGCATCAGACATGCC
Organism: Cocos nucifera; assembly: GCA_006176705.1. Classification (NCBI taxonomy): domain Eukaryota; kingdom Viridiplantae; phylum Streptophyta; class Magnoliopsida; order Arecales; family Arecaceae; genus Cocos; species Cocos nucifera. The sequence continues at coordinate 95,733 of QRFJ01004812.1, read as the reverse complement.
ATGGAGCAGCATCATAATTCTGAAAGCTTCAAGGTGGTCGACTAGATCAATGGTCCCATCATAACTTTTAAACTAGAAAAATTTGAAGTTCAGCACGACGGGCTCCTGCATGATGTGAGCGGAGAAAGGAGGGTTGGTGCAGATGTCGTCATGATGAGTAAGGGCAATATGACGGAGTTCATCGATCTGTCGGTTCATTTTTTGAAGCTTCTGATCGAGAATATCATCTCAATCATGGATCTCAAAGCATGGTTGGCTAGGAGGTAATGATTCCCCAAGGGTAGAATCATGATTTGAACAGAAACTCTCTGCTCTCTACTTTTTCTTCCCATGAGTCACCAGTCGACTCACCCAGGTGGGCCTTTCTGGCATCGGATCTCAACATTTCGATGAGGATCTTTTCAACTGAACTGGTGCTGGGGGTTGTTGCATGACCTGTACTACCTCAGTAAGGCTCTTAACCTACTGCATCAGTAGGTTGAATACTCCAGATTCACCATGGCTGTCGGTGGAAGTTGCGGTGCTGGAGACGAGGTCGGATTAGGTTGATCCAGCTGAGATCTGACAGTAGAAATGGTGGATCACCGGATTGATGTTCTCTTAGATGGCATCTTTGCAGATCATAAGAAAGATTAGAGAAAAAGTATTATAGAATTGGAGAGGAAAGGACGAAGATGAACTCGACTGGGTACTTCTTTAAGAACAAGGGCTCAGGTTTCTTCCTTTGGTGCCAATCCTATTGGTGTAGAAAATAGTATTGATATCGAAGTTTGCTGGAGTTGGAGAAGATGAGGTCGTCGATGTGACCTGTAAGGCAAAGTCCAAACCAGAGATGGGTGGCTCCAGCAGGATCCTCTGACGGTCAAGTTAGCTCTCCAGCCAATAAGAATGGAGTACTTAGAAGGATTAAGAGCAAAGAAAAGAGCTTAGAGAGAAAATAAATCTGGAGGATTCCTTATATAGGCAAAGCCTGTAACATAATAAAAGTGACAGCCATAATAGAATTCTAGTAGGTCGTTCAGACCACGTGAAGTTTGTTACGGAGAGTGGGCTATTGTTTATCGTGACTTATAAGTGGTTGAGTTCTATTTGTTGGAGTTTGGATGTAGCTTCTGCACTTATTAGTTGATCGCGTGTGTGTTGGAATAAAGAACTTGGAGCTAGGTGGGCCGAACTTGAAAATTTTTTTTGTAAATGGCAAATTTAGCACTAGTTAGAATCTATTGTTGCTTCTTTTAATAGCTTTGAGAAGTTTGGCTGATGTTGAAGACTTTGTCTATCTTCGAAGCCGACCAAGAATTGATGGAAACTTTCAAGCTAGAGGCCAGAGAGGAGAACGTTGAACTTCCCAAATCATAGTCATATTTTCTGAAGGAGTTCGGCTAGCTTTGAGATTGATGAATGAACACTTTATTTTTAGAAGCTCTATTGCTTTCAAGATTGGCCGAAAGTTCGGATCGAAGGAGTGCTGTGACTCACTATGGAGTGGCTACTATTTTGGATTGGGAATCAGATTTGTGCTGATGATGAGATCCTTTCATTGTTCAAATTCATCCGATCGACATGCATGGTGTAATCTGGCTAGGTCTGTAATTATCAAAAAGAGGTGGAGGAATTCGGCCACATAAGGATTCTGCCATTATCCATAAAGTAGAGAAAAAGAATTCGGCCAAGATAAAATATGATGGGGGAAATTCGGTTGGGTGAGGTTCCTACTGCAAAGTTAATGAGATATGCTGCATGCTATAAAGAGATTCAGCCACAGTCAAGGTCTACTATAGACAAAATCAGAGGATGTTGAGGTCAATCTTTGATTGGGCTCTGCTGTTATTAGGATCAGAGTTAGTTATCATGTCCTTTACTGTTCAAGTTTGGCCAGACAGAATTCGTCATGCCTTGAAGGAGTTTTGCAATTGCTGAGAAAGAAAGAATTGTTTCCACTAAGAAGTTCGTCTAGTATACATAACTTGAAGGTCAACCTCTTTGAGCTAAATCAGTTTAATTGAAGTTCGACCACAACTGTCGCAACACCGGATGAAATCATATCAAGTTCGAACATTTTATTGAACTTTGGCTAGGATTGTTTTATCCCAACACTTACAATCACTCTTAAGCACATCATTAGTATGCATAATTTATACTCAAACACCTTTAACATCATCAAAATCAATTCTAGAGCTAATAAGTTTAATTTTACTATTCTTGAGTAAACCAAACTCATCTAAAATAGATCTAAATGCGGCAAACCCAACCAACCTTATTGGACTCATGTTAACTCGAGCCATTGTGACTTCAAAATACATTACTTACTTTGAAACAAACACCCAAGGATGTTAAATATAAAATTTTATTTCAATGTCTTACATTTAAATAAAAGTTATGGAGCTGTAGTTCAATAATGTTCAATACTATACTCTTGCTGCTTTCTAGAAAGAAATATGTTTTCTTCTTGGCTATCCTTATTACTCGCCTCAATTTTGGCTTAAAATGTTTGAACATTAATTCTTATCTAGGGGTTCATCCTATTACATGATCTTTTATGGTAAGAAAATTTAAAAAAATCATAGGAATTCTTTTTATGGTGAATTTGTGGTATACACCTGATGCTTAAGCTTTCTTTGTTAATTAAACAACATTGACAGACTAAGCTATGGCTTATCTTGATTTTCCTCTTCTACCCAATCTACTAATCAATCTATTCGTTTTTCTTCATAATCAAGCAAGAAATGGTGAATGCAGTTGTGGGGGAAAGATGATGAAGGTGTTGTTTGTTAAGCTTGTTAAAAGAGATGCAGTTCTCTTTTGGAGTATAGTTTGTCTTGCATCCCATGCTAATGCTATCTGTGTGCTTCAATGAACATTTTGCTCCTTCTTGGGTTAATGAATTTCTTTCTCATCACTATTTAGTAGGCTTCAGAAGAGTGGATTGTGTTTATAGTATTTTGGTACCATTACATGATGTCAATTATTGCTCTTTTCAGGGTCGAAATGGGGGAGATGGATCCATGCAATATTTATGGAGGACGTGCAATTTTGAAAGGAGTGAAGTGGTCAACCTAAAAATCCATGAGATAGAGAACTAGGTATCGATAATTTTTCCCCGTGCAACCTCCGATTTTCTAACATGCTACAGACTAGATATAAAAACTGGTCAATATTATGGTGACATGTATATCTTTCTTCCGTTGCAAGGCTATGAACCTTTTACAACACAGAGAATTTGCATTTCTTGGCTTAATGAAGTGTTTAAAAGATTATGTACAGGTTAACTTGGGAATCTCACTAGGGCAACTACATATTGAAGTATAAATTTTCTTGAGATAATGCTTTGACTCCAAATAGCTACATATTATTAAGGAAATTTTGCAAAACCAAACCACTTAATTTTTTTTTTTTTTTTTCCAAATTCGCTCCTTTTTAAAATGACCAATATTTGAAGTGTGTCCATTTGCCTGTAGCTATCATGGACAAACTTCAACTTGTGATTGCGCATTAGACAAGGCAAATATATGCATTCAATATAGAAATAATATTTGGACATATATATTTGAAAGGTATGTCCCTATAAAGGAAGCACATATATGTATTCAACTTTAAGTGAACGAACTACTAGAGATGGCATTTAGTTGAACCAAGATTAAAAACATCAAAAATTTCAAGATGAACTCATTTGAGCAATTTCAAGACAAAAAAATGCCTAGAATTTGCAGAGAGGTAAATAGAGGAAACTAAAATAGGTTACTTTTGCAAAATTTCCCCGAACCAATAGGCACCTGTCATCCTTATGATTCTTACTGTTGATCTTAGGTATGAAATTTCATGCTCCAATAAATTGCTCACTGTTCTTAAATATGTAGTTCAAATTTATTCCTAATACACAAAAGATGCTTCACAGATGTTGAAACACATATGATACTCGAACTTGTGCCTCGTTGAGCATCTTATCCAATTTTATAATTGGTTCATTCTGCCGTGGCAAAAGTGTACCATTTGTCAAATCATGTGCCTTTACGTGAGTGGCTACCAATCTTCTAATATACTGGTCCTAATTTTAAGCCTCCTAGTATTAACATCATTTGTGCGAGTACTATGTAGCATTATTTGTGTAGGATACTGTCATAATTTGAATCCTGTCATGGATACAACCTTTTTATATTTAAATATATAAATACTTAAAATGCAGTGCCGAACAAAGAAATAAATATCCAAGCTTAAACAAAAATGACTTCTATGAATTGTCTGGTATATATTAGATTAAGATCAACGAGCGGGGCTCATGGTTGACTTATTTACATGTCATTTGGACTTAATCAAATCCAAAATTGAGCTAAACATAAACCCTTTTCAAGAGGCCGGGCTACTAGGAAGCTAGATCTAAACATAGTATATTAAAATTATCAAGTGGCCTAACTAAAACTCCGTCACAAAGGCCGCAAAAAACTAGTGAGCCAGCCCATTAGACGCCATATCTGCAACGGTCGATTAAATCGCATCCGTTGCATACCCCTACGTACTTTCCATCCACCATCTTGCCCACAATCAGAATCCTCTTCGGAACCGGAGTCAAAACACGCCCGCCACATTACCATCATCAGAATCCCCTTCGGAGAGAGAGTCCAAGTCCCTAGTAAACACGCCCCCCCTTATTACTCTTATCTTAATTCCAGTTGCTTCACATCTAAGTCCGTCGTCTTCGCGAGTTTGCTTTCATTCTTGAAAGAGGTGAATCCTTCGATCTGAAGATGGATGTGGTCGGCACCAGATCATCATCTGCAACTCGGTGATTCTCCTTCCTTCTCGTCTTCCTTATCTCATTGTATTTCAGTTTTCTTCCTTTATTGTCTAGTGTTTTCCGTTTTCTTTTCTTTTTTTTCTTTTTTTTTTTTCTTTCAAAACCTACCTCCCTGAAAGACCTTTTCTTGCCTCAATTTTTAACAATATCATCGACTCCAAAGCGGCAGACCTTATTCTACCGATGGAGTGCTGCTGCCAAAGCCAATGAAGTCATTGCCATCAGTTCCTTCACCCTCAAGATCCTCCTCCACCTCTGGCGCCGCTGCCGTGGCTGCCGCCATATTCTTGAGGAACAACGGTGGCGCCGCCAAGAAAAAGACAGCAGCAACGAAGAAGAAGCTGACCTGCTACTGCTCTCCGCCGCCTCTCGCTTTGAGGTGTCCCTTGCACCAGTTTGGTTCTTGGCCGTTTTGGATGCCCGCCACCGCACCCCCACGTCATTCTCCAACTGCTGGTGGTGGTGGTTCTGGGGACAAGCCCTTGAAGAAGAAGGGGGTCGTCTTGCCTATTGTGACCAGGAGTATACCCTTGCCCTTCGAACGCTACCTGCAGCGGAAGCGACAGAACAAGAAACCAACTAGATTTTTCTTTGAACACCAGGCTCGAGTTGCTCGGCAAGCCTCTGATGCTGCTGGCTCTGAGTAGATTGTCAGATGGGTTTCTGATCACTTTTTCTGTTTTCTTGGGTAGAATTTAGGCAGTTGGTGGCCAGGTTTCTGTTTTGGGCCTTTGACCCTTAAAGAATACAATGTAGGTAGAACTTGTACATGGTCTATTAGCTATTTGGTGTTGGAAATTGATATATTCGAGTGTCTGGAATCAGTGCTGTATGTATTATCTATTGATCTCCATGGTCATATAAACTTATAGAACAGTGTATAGTGGAAATTCTTGGTTCTTTCTTCTGCAAGTTAAATTAATAACCTTGGATGCGGAAGATATTGGAAAATGTTATTACTGACAAAGCAACTCCTTCATGGGGAAGGCTGATTGATTAGGAGAGCCTCTAGAGTTGAATTTAGTGTTTAATATAACAATTTTGTTGTCAAATACTATAGTTTTCTTCTGCTGTATCTTGTTGGTCTTTGTTAGCAAAATGCACCTTCCAAGCACTAGAACACTCAACAAAACTTCAAAAAAGTCTTTCATGTCTAAAGATTTTAGGTGGTTTATTGACAAACTAAAGGGTCGGCTATCTTCTGTAAATTGAGACATATATGCTTTCCTAGTTTCAAGAAACAAAATATGATAAATTTTGGGAAGATGAATGGATCTAGATACTCCTAAGAAAGAATACCCAAAAAAAGAATACTCAAAAGCACTGGCGAGATGATAAGCTCATACTCTAGGATAAATGGATGCAAAATGGTTTTTACAGATTAACAACATAGCCATTAGTTGGCTGAAGCCTCTTGGTTAATTCTAAGTTTTAATTTTGAGGTATGAATTTATGCAATTTCTGTTTCATGCAGAAACTTCTAAGGAAACGAAAGAAACTATTCTAGTTTTTGCTAAGATTTGGGACCTTAGGTGTAGCTTGAGGAGCTTAGCCCATTATGCAGGATGTACCATGACATTACCAACTATATTAAATGCCTTATAGTCAAATAGGTTAAAAGATGAGAAAGCTTTTCATTTATATATTCAGGTAATGCAATAAATAATTTCAGGTCAAAAGTTGTTGCATTATTGATTATGCTAAATTCATACAAGTACAAAGAGTTTGGCAGCTCTGCTCCTTCAGAACTACTAATTTGAACAAAATTTTACAATATTAATAAATATTGACGATATTCTTACCATAATTGGATCAAATAGCATGGGCCAAAAAATGTAGATCTTGGTCCCTGCGATGTTTCTGATGGTAACTCATCTACAACTATTTTATGAAGCTAGAGAGACCTAACTAATTGCCGTAGGGATCCAGTTTGTTAGTTCTGGCATCTATATTGGTTAGAAAACAAACATGATAATTTTATCCTTAAAATATTGTATGACCTAACTCCTTAAATAGGTGCTTGATAGAATTAACATATCTTGCATGCATATATAATAACATTCTATTTATCAGAGAAAGAACACGTGATTTATAACAAGTAGATTTAGAGGCCATATGTTCCGTAGTTTTTTACTTTTCTTGAAGACAAATTAGTTTATTTCAATCGATACTTGTATCCTATGATATTGTTTATCTTAATTCTGCTCTTTTACCGCAATCTTCTATTTTATCTTTTCTATCAATTATACTCCATATTTATATCTCTTCCAAATTCCACATTTACTTTTTTCCATCAACTGGTATCCAAGCGAGGTTTAACTGTTCTTTTGCAATCAACCAAGACATGCACAACTCACTTGATTAGCCTCCATGGCAATAAAAATAGAAGAAGTAAACAAAATGGGAAGATTTGGTCTTTGATATTGACCAAATAGGTCAAGATATTTATAAAAAGGAAAAAGAGGAAGGGTGAAAGAGAAATAAAGAGCCTCCTCAAATCTCTAAAGGTTTTTGATGCTTTGGATACAGATTCTTTTTGATGGCACTTGATGGCTAGGGAGACGAGTAGGTACTTCATAGTGGTTATGTTGGTAATGGAATTATGCTTGACTAGTCCAAGTAGAAGTTGTTGAGAATTATGTTCCAAAATTAATCATCAATCTATTGATGGTTGAGACCAATTTTATAATTATACATGAATCATATATTAATAAAAATTATTTAGTATTTTTTATCATAAGGTTATACATCTTCTTAATCGAACTCTTTTGTTATGATGAAAATCTTTAAAACTACTTCAATACAATAAAGAAAATTTATTGTATAGTTCTTAAACTTGTTCATAATCAAATGATATATTATTAATAAGGATAATAATTATATCAAGTATAGATCATTGTATGCCATATAGATTAATTGTCGTCTTAATCAATGAGTGTGTAGACACTGGTATAGCATATAGATGGGATATTGATCTATACCGAATGTGATTTCAGAGTATTTTGCTGTCAAGAATGCTATCCGAAGGGATATGGATATAAGTGTCTCTCTAACCTGAAATCACTATGGTGACTTGCAAGTAATTCACTATACTTTAGTACTAGACTATCTGAATTTTTAATTCAATGATGGAAGATTTTTGGGTGTAGTCAAGTACTCGTCAAGTTAGAGCATAAGTCAAGATAGGATTAATCACTCCAAGTAAAATTGAAAAGAATATCTCAATGTATTTTAATTTAGCAAAATCTTAATTAAGATAATCCTTGTGAAGAGTCACGGTATTGAATAGATTGAGACGCTATAAGATTGTATTGATCATGAGTTAATAGTAAACTCTAAAAGTCATCCTGAGCATTATTGGTCAAAGGGATGAATTATATGAAAATCATATTCCAGTAGATTGTGAATGTTGCTTTGCTACATTCGACTCTATTCAAACGTCAGGTACCATAGCTAGAAGAAACTTCGATTAGTACAGAAAATTAGTTCCTATGTTACTGGCTTAGTGTTCGAACCTATGGGGTCATATATATAGAAATTTTGATTCGATTAGATGGCTGATCAATGATTAAGAATCATTGAATGATATAATTATCAATATGATTCATGATTAACCTAATATAATTAATTAAGAAAAGATTAATTAATAATTAAATTATTAATTGACTCAATTTGATTGAGTTATGTGAAAAAAATTTTCTGTCAGTCGAATCGAATTGGATGCATCAGAATTTAAAACTTTTAGATCTGATCCAGCCAGGGATTCGTAGATCTAATTACAAATATTAGCAACTAAAGCATGCAAAAGAGTGGTGATCACATCACCTTATGTGAGTAGGCGATCGCCGTGATGATTTGGTCTTGATCGAGGTTTATCTTCAAGCCGCGCACATGCCTTGCCTCTATCAGTATCCACTCAGATTTAGATCTACATGTCTTCTCTAGCTTAATTTGGCTTTGACAAGTTAGATCTGGATTTCCTTAATCTACCTTCGATATGATCTGTTGCCCAAGGATGGCTACCCAAGAGGGGGAGGGGGGAATTGGGTATTATAAGAATTTTTTGACTAATGTGGAGATTTGAATAATTTAAACTAAGTGTCGTATACACAATGAGTAATGAAACAAGCTTTGTAATGTGCAGTGAATGAAAATAATAAAGCAAAGAATACACAATCATAAACACATAAATTTTATAGTAGTTCGGTGCCAAACTCAGCACCTACGTCCACTCTCTAAGAATATCCCTTGGAAATTCAACTATAATTCTCAACAAGAATTACAGTCCGATTATATTTTGAGCTCACAATTAAATTTAGTTGATTTTTTCTGGCTCACCACAACCAAAATTATATATGATTATTTTTCGGGCTCATAATCAACCCCGATTGGTTTTACCCTTGACTCACCAATCAAACCAATACAACGTCCAACTCGAGGCTTGGACCAACCCAAGTTTCTCACCCCAAGAAACTTGAAATAAAATATAAAAAATTTAACTTAAAATAAACTCTATAAAATTCAAGAGAAGAAAATCTGGATTGCTTTGCTTGTAGGGTTGATTTCTTCTCTTTGAATGCTTGAGAAAGTAGGAGATGATCTTCAATAATGATGGCCTAACTTCTCTCAAATTTGAAATATTGGAAGGACAAAGAATATTTGGATATCACTCCTTCCTTACTCTTTTCAGCTCACTCTTCTTGCTTTTTTAATGGATACTCAATAAACTCTTCAAAGGCTTGTTTTTAATTCTCCAAAGATTTTCTTATATATTCTTGAGGCCATCTACTACTTCTTTACATCTGGAAGGTCTTCAGAATGAGTTCTAGCCATTGGAGTTAAGAAAATAGCCATTGAAAGTCATTATGGATAAAAAGTTAAAAGTTCTAAAAAGCTAGTCATTACGGTCACTGGATCGGCTTAGTTGTTCACTGCATCAACTCAGTCTAACTGGGTTGGCTTAGTTTACAGCTGGATCGACTCAGTATCAATTTACTTCAAAAATCAGTTTTCTATTTTTCTATTTTTTGAGATTGGATCGTTTAAGTTTTTTACTGAGCCGACTAAGTACTGAGGTAGCTCAATTTTTTACTGGGTCATCTAAGTTTTCAGCCTTCAACAATTCTACATATTTTTCTACATGAATGACTTTTTATCTTCAACTTTTAAGAGCTTCTTCCACCTTAATTTTTATGGTCTTTCCCACCATTAAGGCTTCCAAAAACTTATTGTTTGAGCTTTATTTGAGCATTTGAATATATTCTTTTCTTTGACTTTTCTACTATGGATGATTTCTGATCAAAGAAGAAGAAGGCAGAACCGAAGAAAAAGGTCGATGGCAAAGGAAAGTGTTTCCATTGCAACAGCGACGGCCATTGGAAGCGGAACTGCCTACACCTGGCCACCCGAAGAACAAGGAGGTCCTTCTGGGGGTAGCTCGTTATTGAGTCTAACTTATGATTTCTTCTGCATCCAGTTGGGTGCTTGACTCTGGTTCTAGTGCTCATCTGTGCACTTCTATGCAGGGTCTTGAGGATAGCAGGAGGCTGAGGGATGGAGACATGATCCTACGCGTCGGTAATGGAGCAAGAATTGCTGCAGTAGTCGTGGGAACATACCCTCTGCGATTACCATCTGGTTTTAGACTTAAGCTTTAAAAGACTGTTTATTATGTGCCTGCAGCTAGCAGGAATTTGATTTCTGTTTCATGCTTAGCACAAGAAGGTTATGTGATCACCTTCTTTAAGGACCATTGTAACATTCTTTATGAAAGAAATAAAATTGCAAATGGTTTCCTTATTAATGGTCTTTATCAGTTGCATATTGATGTACCTGTTTTAACTATCGAGCAAAATGTGAATGCCAAACGACCTAGGGATAGTCCAAACGACAGATATCTATGGCACCTGAGATTAGGTCATATAGCAGAGATAGGATTAACAAATTGGAGAAAAATGGGCTATTGAGTCCATTGACTTCTGAGTCATATCCAACTTATGAATCCTGTCTTCAAGGTAAAATGACTAAACTCCCTTTTGTTGGACATGGGGAGAGGGCCACAGATCTCCTTGCCCTAGTACATACTAATGTGTGCAGCCCATTCGATGTGCCGGCTAGAGGCAATTTTGTCTACTTCATTACCTTTATCGATGATCTGTCTAGGTATGGGTATGTGTATCTTATGATACACAAGTCTGAAGCTTTTGAAAAGTTCAAAGAATTCAGACATGAAGTAGAAAACTAAACTGAAAAACCCATTAAGGTTCTTCGATTAGATCGAGGAGGTGAATACCTTAGCTGGGAATTCCTAGACTATCTTAAGGAAAATGGCATAGTCTCTCAATGGACTCCACCAGGAACACCTCAACTCAACGAGGTTTCAGAATGGAGAAATCGGACTCTATTGGATATGGTTCGATCCATGATGAGCTTCACAGACCTCCCTGATTTTCTTTGGGGACAATCATTATTAACTTCAATCTATTTATTGAATAGGGTTCCCTCTAAAACCATTCCTACCACACCGTATGAGATATGGCACGGTAGAAAACCAAGTCTGAGTCATCTCAGAATTTGGGGTTGTCTGGCTTATGTCAAAAGACAACACGGACAAGTTAGAGTTTAGGTCCTTCAGAGCTCGATTCATAGGATATCCTAAAGAGTCATTAGGATACTATTTCTACATTCCAGAAGAACACAATGTGATTGTGAGTCGACATGCCATATTTCTTTGAAAAATAGTTTATTCAAGATAGTGGCATTGGAAAGCAGATTATGCTTGATGAGAAAGTCTCACAAGCAGAATGAGCTAAGGACCAAGTGGAACCAAATCAGGTTGAGCCAATAAGAACACTACCTCCTCCACCTCGTAGATCGGAAAGAGTTTTCCGTCCCCCTGAAAGATACTTAGGTATTATTTCAGAGACGTAGAGGGAAATGTTCCTCATAGGTAATGGTGCTCATGGTAATAATCCCAAAACCTACAACGAGGCGTATAGATATCGACTCCGAGAAATGGCTTGAGGCAATGAAGTCAGAGATCGACTCGATGCACTCAAACCAAGTCTGGCCTTTGATAGATCCACCAGAAGGTATAGTACCTATTGGGTGTAAATGGATCTTCAAGAGAAAAGATTGGTGCAGATGGGAATGTGGAGACATTCAGGCTAGATTGGTGGCAAAAGGTTATAAGTCAACGCGAAGGCATGACTATCAGGATACCTTTTCTCCGGTAGCTATGCTAAAATCCATCCGCACATTGCTTGCTGTTGCAGCCTATTTCGATTATGAAATATGGCAAATGGACGTGAAAACGGCATTCCTAAATGGATATCTTGAGGAAGATATCTATATGGAACAGCCACTAGGTTTCACATCCAGTGATACTGATCACAAGTGTTTGCAAGCTGCAAAGGTCCATATATGGACTTAAGCAAGCATCTCGGAGCTGGAACACTCGTTTCAATGATGTGATCAAAAAGTTTTGGTTTCATCAAAACGAAGAGAAACCATGTGTTTTCAAAGGGTCAAGTGGGAGCGCTGTTGTCTTTCTCGTATTGTACGTGGATGACATCCTCCTTATTGGAATGATATTCCCATGTTGACATCAGTCAAGATGTGGTTGTCTAAGGAATTCTCCATGAAAGACCTAGGTGAAGCATCCTTTATTCTAGGAATTAAGGTCTATAGGGATAGACCGAATAGGATGCTAGGACTTTCACAGAAGATGTACATAGAGAAAGTACTAAAGAGGTTTAGTATGGAAAACTCTAAGAGGGGATTAATTACCCTTCAGACATGGTATTTCATCTTTCCAAGAAGATGTGCCCCAGCACACCTGAGGAATTAGAAGCATGAAGCAAATCCCTTATGCTTCTGCAATAGGGAGCCTCATGTATTGCCATGCTATGTACACGAACCTGATATAGCCCATGTTGTGAGCGTCACAAGTAGATATCAGTCAAATCCAGGTGAAGAACACTGGACTTCTGTGAAATGTATCCTTAAGTACTTGAGAAGAACTAAGGATATGATGTTGGTCTTTGGTAACGGAGAACTCCAAGTTCAAGGATACACAGACTCGGACTTCATGTCCGATATAGATGATCAAAAGTCGACATCTGACAGACTGTTTGTGCCGAAAGAGTTTCAAGCAAACGGTGATACTACCTCCTCCGCGATTACCTCGAGAAAGGTTACGTTGAGGTCAAGAGAGTCAACTCCGCAGATAATGTGGCAGACCCACTTACAAAGCCGTTGGGCCAGCAGAAGATCGAAGCCCACCTTGAGAAGATGGGACTTAGACTTGTAGCCAATTGGCTTTAGGTCAAGTAGGAGATTGTTAGATATATGTGCCCTAGAAGCCAGAATTGGCTGACACTTGTAATACACTTCTAGGGGTAAAATTGTAATTTTGACTATAATTTATAAAATGGGTTATTTTCTATCACACATGTGTATTTAGTGTCTGTGATACATCCTTTGAGTTAATGGTAATGATAATTCATATTTTCAAGAGTTGAAAATTTAAGACATGAATAATCATTATTAACTCATAAACAGCTCCCGACCATAGGATCATCACGAGGATGGTGATTGATCCGGAAGGTTGGTGTACGATCGCTTCTCTTTAGTAGATGAGTCTTGAGTCTACGGTGTGGAGACACCGGAGCGAGAGTATAGGTACTCATTTAGAGAACGAGGGCACTGAGCGTGACCTCCTCTGAGTAGTCATTAGAAGTCACCTTCTCGTCAATGACTGACTCGATGCTGCAGTAGTGTGTCTGGTTCTTTGACCTGAGATGCATCGACAGTTCACCTTGAGGGTGTTAGTTTGACTACACCATTACTCGGTCTCCTAGCCATATGGAACCCTGAGGTGTTTATGTTGGGCTATAGCATGTTTATTGTCGAACAGATTGCATTCAAGATGGGATCTATCTACCTCGGTGGTAGAGGAGCAGCCTTATGATAATCATGAGAATCAAGTCCAGAAAATCCATTGGCCATGGAGAGTGAAATAATAGAAAGAGTTTCTATTTAGATTTTCACAATTGGACTCGAATCTGAATGATTACATCATATGACAGAGACTAGGGTTTGACGAGTTCACCTTAACCCTAATCTGATCGGGGCTCAAGATAGAAGAACTTAATCACACAGGTAGCTGCACCAAGAGGTTCGCATTCAGCTCTGATGGTTGCCACCATATACTGCTAGGTGTCACTGGTGGATTTTGGGAGCAATTAGAATGATTTAGATGATAGATCATTCTAGCTGTTCGAATCAGAAGAGTTCTGATCCATCGAAAGGAGTTTCGATGATGTCTATGATAGAGATCATGACATATCCCATTACCATACAGAACTGAACCTACTGGGTCACACAAAACAAGGTTTGAATCTGGTGATCATCAATTGAACTGATTAGTTCAATTGATCTGAATGAGGATCAATTAGGTTCAAGAAATCGGTGCTGCACTCGATTGACCTAACATTTTCTTTTACTATCATAAATAAGTTATCCTATTCTGAGCCAAAGGAGTTTTGTGCTCAATTAGAGGCTTCATATGGTCTAACTGGAGGTTGTCCAAGTCAGAATAGGTTGTCTTATTGTAAGCATTATCTGTCATTTTTGGTCACCTGCCATTTCTGTGTCTTTGACTTTGGTCAAAGGTCTACCTTTGACTGGTCAAACATTTGACCATTCACCTTTGACTTTTGACACAATGTCATGCACATTGGGAGAGCTAGTGGGGGCCTGTCCCCTTGCCAGAACCTGGCAAGGAGAAGGCGCACGCCAAGGGTGGCGTGAGCCCAAAGTAGGAGAGCGCCTAGGAGTCCTTGTTGGACAAGGACTCCACCTCTCCCTTTTGGATTCCAATCAGAGTTCTACTAAGAATCCAGTTTGACTGGTCTTAGGCACCCTCTAAGGAGGAATCCAGGAGGTCTCCTATTCCAACCAATTCAGATTAGATCTGATTTCACAAAGGGTTGTGATTGGTTGAGAGGAAGAGGAGTTGGATCACAAGAGGTCTTATAAATAAGACCCTGCGGCCCAAACCCCTAATTCCAAGTGAAAGTTGAATGCAATTAGACACACCCCAAGGCTGCCTATCTCCCTCCTTCTCCATGCCATAGTTCTCTTCTCCCCTTGCTCTCCACGTCCAAAAGTGTTTTGGATTTAGGTTGGTGCGATTCAGATCAAGGAAAGGCGATCAAAATCAAGAAGGCTGCGCTGCTGCAAAAGGACGACTGCAGATCTTCAAAAGAGTTTTGAAGATCCTCCAGATCAGATCCAGATCTGATTTTTGGAGTGTGATAGAGAAGAAGAGGGATCTCCAGATCCACCTGAGTGGATACCAGTAGAGGCCAGGCGCTTGCGTGGCTAAGATCCAGAACCTTCCGCTGCAATCAAGATTATCTACAGGGTAATAGATTACCCAAATCAGGTAAATTAAATTTAATTTAATTATTCTTATTTATTTTTATTTATTAAAATAATATAATCAGATCTGAAACTTATCAAGATTTGATTGAGATCAAGAGAAAATTTTTGAAATATATCTCTTGATCTAATCAGATCTGGACGAACCTGGACCGGGAAATCAGGATTTTCCTTCAATTAGTGCACCTACAAAAGTCACTTAATGATTTTAGTACCCAAGTCATCTTGGATCCATAGAAGTTAGTATAAGATTTTCTTTTGAAATCTAAATTTGTTTAATCAAAGTTTGGCCAATTTTTTTTTAAAATTATATTCAAAAAATTTTATGGCCTACTTTGTTTACATTTAAAATATGTAATTGAATGATTTTCAAATGAAGCTTTGCTAAACATGTTTTGATAAATTTTTATTTTTCTCAATGAATTATAACCAATTCTTGCTTTATGAAAAATAACTTTTTGATTGTTTAATATTGCTTGAAGCTTTTGTGATCCAAGTGTAAACTTTTTCAAGCATGGATTTTAAATTTTTAATCTCTTTTCTTAATTTGACATTTTCTCTGAATGAGATTTTTTAGATTTTAAAGCTTTTTTTTTCTTTGACTAAGAATTTTTTAGATTTGAAAGGGTTTGTTTGTCTCAACTAAAGTTTTTCTTTTCTTTAACCAAATTCCTCAAGCTCCTTATTCAACTTAACAAGTTCTTCAACTAAAGATTTTTTAGATTTAGATTACATTTCTTTACCTTTAGCCAAAGTATCCTTTTCTCTTAAAATATTTTTTTTTTCTAATAGGAGTTTACTCTTTTCATTAGCTAAAAGAAGATTAGATTTTTTGAGTTTCTTGTTTTTCAGCTTTAATTTCTTAAATCCATTCATTAAGTCATTAAAGGCTTCAAATAATTCATCAAAAAAAAAATTCGAAAGAGTTTCTCATTGTTTACCTCATATTGTGAGCCTAAAGCATAGATTTATTTCTTCTTCACTTGAGGAATGACTCTTCTTCATAATTTGAAGCTATTTTTCAGTAGGAGGTAATCCTTTTATGTTTTCTAAATGATTCTTTTCTTCTTTTCCTCTTCTTGGTTCAGAATTTTTTTCTTTCTCAATAAATTTCATGAACCTTCTTATAATGCACCGCCATTTCTTCGTTATCTTTCGAATCCTCGATAGAGTCACTTGAATTTCTTTAATGGTCGATGACTTGAGTGCAAGAGTTATCTTCTTCATCTTTTCCTCCTTCATTGCTTTAGTTCATATTGAGCTCATGTGTCATGAGCGATCCGATTAGCTCTTCAAAGCAAGCTTGCTAAGATCCTTGGCTTCTTGATTACATTACTTTTGCTTTCCCAAGACTTTGGTAGGAACCTAAGAATTTTTGTATACAAGATCACTGTTAGAATAGTCTTTTTTCAAGATTTTTTAATTCATTTATAATTTTAGTAAACCTTATAAATATATTACTTATTAATTCATGAGTTCCATTTTAAATAACTCATATTTATGAACCAACATGTTTATTTTAGATTCTTTGACTTGACTTGTACCATCATGATCATTCAAGTCTTTCCCAAATCTCTTTTGCAGATAAACATGTTGATATTCTATTGAATTCATTTAATCTAATGCATAATATAAAATGTTAATAGCTTTATCATTTAATTAAGCTAGCCTTTTATCTTGCTAATTCCAATCTCTTTTAGGTTTAGGCACACATAAAATCATTAACAATCATTGTTTGGGTGTGTGAGGATCATTGAGTTGATATTCCACATGTCATAATCTTGTGCTTGAATAAAGATTCTTTATTCTAGTTTTCAATAAGTAAAGTTGGTGCCATTGAAAAAGGAGGTCTAATGGTTGAGTGTCTTCTCACTCAACAAAGAACCAAATGGGTTAGCCATAAAATCTTAGCTCTTTAACCATTAGGTCAACAACTAATATTAGAGCACCACTCTAATACTACTAGTGATTTCAGATGTCACATGAGATGTGATCAGATCTGAAATCAAAAAAATTAAAATTAAATGATTTGGATCTAAGAACATGAAGATATGCATGACTAGTTCTAGAATAGAATAGTTCTATAGAATAGTTTTGCATGTCTTTGATTTAATCTGATTAAATCATATTTTAGATCTTCTTATTTACTATTTTTTGATATTATAAGTGTTATAATAACATCTGATAAACAGCAAATAAAAATTATTTAATTTTAAATATCATATGAGATATGATTGATGCATGTCTAGACTAGTTGTAGAATAGTTCTACATAATTGTCTAGATTAGAATTTATTTTGATTAGATCAATTTAAATCTAATTTTTTAGATTATTATGAGATAATTTAGATCTGAAAACATGCATGATTTGATACATGAGATGTATGCAAAATATGCCTTGATTAGATCTAAATTTGTATATGAGATATATGATATAGATCTATAACTGTTTTGTAGATTTACATGTTCCTGATTAAGGCGTTCCTCTTGGCCGTCCGGTCATAAGAACGAAGAAGGGTTTAAAGGCCCTCTCTTCCCATTCGATGGGGTGTTCTTATGACGTGTAGGGGTGCTGCGTGTTCGTCCTTAATCAGAAACCCAAAACTTACTTTCTGCAAAACCCTAGATCCTGAAACCCTAGGATTTATTGTGCATATTTTGTTTATGAACCCAACTTAATTAAGAATTAAGTTTATGGAATATTAATTAGGTCTAAAATTGAGAATTTCAGATCTAAGACATATTCATAATACTGGGTTCGGGCTTGGGTAGCTCAATTAGGTCTAAGCGGTTGATCAAACCGAATCAAGAGTTGGTTAGATGGGATCAACAATGCTTAAATTGACCAGCCTAATAGGATTAAGTCTGGGTCAAGATCGAGTCACGATCAAGCAAGACCTAATTAGGCTCAGAGGTTAGAGTCTGGATTGTAGGCTAACCCAATTGGTTCTGACTCAACAATTTGGTGTCTAAGGTAAGTTTGGCACAGACGACCGACTGGTTTTTAATTGGAAGCTACTCGACCTGAATGCGTTCTTGTGCGAGTTAACGGCATATTCCTTCCACCGGTCTCACTTACCTGGCCATATCTGTTGACACAGTTCTGATCTGAGGTGGTCAATAATCCGAGCTGACCCATGCCACTAGGTTAGTCATAATTGTTATGACTAAGCCAAGTCTAGTTTAATGAGACCTGAATCAATTCTCCCTAAGAAAAGATTAAGTCCGAGGTCTTCCACCATTGTAGACGTGCGGGCCCTTCCCGGGGTTGATTGTTCTCGGCTGGATACAGTGGCTCAGTTGCACCGGGAAGACGCAACCATGTCTATTAGGCATTGGATGCTATGGGCTGGAGGATGAGTTGGGCTCAATATTCCGGATACGGTGAGAGACCCAATTAGGAACCCAGTCTATGCAAATGGTGGGTCTGACTTAACTAAGGAGTGGATCAATATTCCGGATACGGTGAGATTCATGAATTAGAGACCAAGTTTGGGTGCACCATGATTAGAGAATCATTGAACAAGAGTTGTTCACTCATTGGCTAACCCATCACCAATAACTGTTAGGTGAGGTGATGAGTCAGTTGGTGAGACCGCACCACCCACTAGAAATCATCAATCGCGGAGATTTTCGCATCTCTACAGAGGGAGTGTAGGGATCCGAGAAAATAGTGGGAGCTAATTTGTTTAAAAATAAAATCCCTAAACAAATTGGTCAAGTCAAAATTACAGTATCTAACTAGAATCTTTGACTCTCTACAGGAAAATGTCTGCGTCCAACCCACTGGCACGTATCCTAGACACACATAGACTGACTGGACCCAATTATAAAGATTGGCTCAGGAACTACAAAATTATTTTGGGTTCAGAGAAGTTAACACATGTTTTGGACCAGGACCCTCCCACCTTACCAGCTCGTCCATCCACTGAACAGAGAGCGTCTCTGGAAAAATGGATTGACGAAGACAATAAGGCCAGATACTACATGTTGGGCTCGATGTCTGATGAGCTCCAGCGCCAACATGAAGATATCGGGACTGCTCGCCAAATGTTGGCTCACCTGCAGGAGATGTTTGGTGAACAGAGTCGCGCAGCCAAATATCAAGTCACGAAAATGACTTTTTAAGGCTAAGATGCGTGATGGGCAGTCAGTCCAAGATCACTGTCTGACAATGATCAAGGACATGGAAGAGCTTGAGAAGCTCGGTGTGAAGTTGGACTTGGACTTGCAGAACGATATTATTCTGCAATCCTTGACTGATGCATATGGGCAATTCATCATGAATTACCACATGCATAAACTTCAAAATTCCTTGGCCGAGTTGATGAATATGCTGGTTACCGCTGAGCTTTCTATGAAAGGTTCTAAAGGCTCAGTTCTTGCTATGGAACGGACTTCTTCCAAAAGAAAGTCTTATGGAAAGAAAAAGAAGTCTGTGAAAAAGCAAAAGGTAGAAGGATCAAAGAAGAAGAAGGCAGAACCGAAGAAGAAGGTCGATGGCAAAGGAAAGTGTTTCCATTGCAACAGCGACGGCCATTGGAAGCGGAACTGCCCTACTTACCTGGCCACCCTGAAGAACAAGAAGGAAGGTCCTTCTGGAGGTATGCTCGTTATTGAGTCTAACCTTACGGTTTCTTCTGCATCCAGTTGGGTGCTTGACTCTGGTTCTAGTGCTCATCTGTGCACTTCTATGCAGGGTCTTGAGGATAGCAGGAGGCTGAGGGATGGAGACATGATCCTACGCGTCGGTAATGGAGCAAGAGTTGCTGCAGTAGCCGTGGGAACATACCCTCTGCGATTACCATCTGGTTTAGACTTAGTTTTAAAAGACTGTTATTATGTGCCTGCAGCTAGCAGGAATTTGATTTCTGTTTCATGCTTAGCACAAGAAGGTTATGTGATCACCTTCTTTAAGGACCATTGTAACATTCTTTATGAAAGAAATAAAATTGCAAATGGTTTCCTTATTAATGGTCTTTATCAGTTGCATATTGATGTACCTGTTTTAACTATCGAGCAAAACGTGAATGCCAAACGACCTAGGGATAGTCCAAACGACAGATATCTATGGCACCTGAGATTAGGTCATATAGCAGAAGATAGGATTAACAAATTGGAGAAAAATGGGCTATTGAGTCCATTGACTTTTGAGTCATATCCAACTTGTGAATCTTGTCTTCAAGGCAAAATGACTAAACTCCCTTTTGTTGGACATGGGGAGAGGGCCACAGATCTCCTTGCCCTAGTACATACTGATGTGTGCGGCCCATTCGATGTGCCGGCTAGAGGCAATTTTGTCTACTTCATTACCTTTACCGATGATCTGTCTAGGTATGGGTATGTGTATCTTATGAGACACAAGTCTGAAGCTTTTGAAAAGTTCAAAGAATTCAGACATGAAGTAGAAAAACAAACTGAAAAACCCATTAAGGTTCTTCGATCAGATCGAGGAGGTGAATACCTTAGCCGGGAATTCCTAGACTATCTTAAGGAAAATGGCATAGTCTCTCAATGGACTCCACCAGGAACACCTCAACTCAACGGGGTTTCAGAATGGAGAAATCGGACTCTATTGGATATGGTTCGATCCATGATGAGCTTCACAGACCTCCCTGATTTTCTTTGGGGACATTCATTATTAACTTCAATCTATTTACTGAATAGGGTTCCCTCTAAAACCGTTCCTACCACACCGTATGAGATATGGCACGGTAAGAAACCAAGTCTGAGTCATCTCAGAATTTGGGGTTGTCCGGCTTATGTCAAAAGACAACAAGCGGACAAGTTAGAGTTTAGGTCCTTTAGAGCTCGATTCATAGGATATCCTAAAGAGTCATTAGGATACTATTTCTACATTCCAGAAGACCACAATGTGATTGTGAGTCGACATGCCATATTTCTTGAAAAATAGTTTATTCAAGATAGTGGCATTGGAAAGCAGATTAAGCTTGATGAGAAAGTCTCACAAGCAGAAAGAGCTAAGGACCAAGTGGAACCAAATCAGGTTGAGCCAATAAGAACACTACCTCCTCCACCTCGTAGATCGGAAAGAGTTTTCCCGTCCCCCTGAAAGATACTTAGGTATTATTTCAGAGGACGTAGAGGAAATGTTCCTCATAGGTAATGGTGCTCATGGTGATGATCCCAAAACCTACAACGAGGCGATATCAGATATCGACTCCGAGAAATGGCTTGAGGCAATGAAGTCAGAGATCGACTCGATGCACTCAAACCAAGTCTGGACCTTGGTAGATCCACCAGAAGGTATAGTACCTATTGGGTGTAAATGGATCTTCAAGAGAAAGATTGGTGCAGATGGGAATGTGGAGACATTCAAGGCTAGACTTGGTGGCAAAAGGTTATAGTCAACGCGAAGGCATTGACTATCAGGATACCTTTTCCCCGGTAGCTATGCTAAAATCCATCCGCACATTGCTTGCTGTTGCAGCCTATTTCGATTATGAAATATGGCAAATGGACGTGAAAACGGCATTCCTAAATGGATATCTTGAGGAAGATATCTATATGGAACAGCCGCTAGGTTTCACATCCAGTGATACTGATCACAAGGTTTGCAAGCTGCAAAGGTCCATATATGGACTTAAGCAAGCATCTCGGAGCTGGAACACTCGTTTCAATGATGTGATCAAAAAGTTTGGTTTCATCAAAAATGAAGAGGAACCATGTGTTTTCAAAAGGGTCAGTGGGAGCGCTGTTGTCTTCCTCGTATTGTACGTGGATGACATCCTCCTTATTGGGAATGATATTCCCATGTTGACATCAGTCAAGATGTGGTTGTCCAAGGAATTCTCCATGAAAGACCTAGGTGAAGCATCCTTTATTCTAGGAATTAAGGTCTATAGGGATAGACCGAATAGGATGCTAGGACTTTCACAGAAGATGTACATAGAGGAAAGTACTAAAGAGGTTTAGTATGGAAAACTCTAAGAGGGGATTAATACCCTTCAGACATGGTATTCATCTTTCCAAGAAGATGTGCCCCAGCACACCTGAGGAAATAGAACGCATGAGCAAGATCCCTTATGCTTCTGCAATAGGGAGCCTCATGTATGCCATGCTATGTACACGACCTGATATAGCCCATGTTGTGAGTGTCACAAGTAGATATCAGTCAAATCCAGGTGAAGAACACTGGACTTCTGTGAAATGTATCCTTAAGTACTTGAGAAGAACTAAGGATATGATGTTGGTCTTTGGTAACGGAGAACTCCAAGTTCAAGGATACACAGACTCGGACTTCATGTCCGATATAGATGATCAAAAGTCGACATCTGGCAGACTGTTTGTGCTGAAAGAGTTCCAAGCAAACGGTGATACCACCTCATCCGCGATTACCTCGAGAAAGGTTACGTTGAGGTCAAGAGAGTCAACTCCGCAGATAATGTGGCAGACCCACTTACAAAGCCGTTGGGCCAGCAGAAGATCGAAGCCCACCTTGAGAAGATGGGACTTAGACTTGTAGCCAATTGGCTTTAGGACAAGTGGGAGATTGTTAGATATATGTGCCCTAGAAGCCAGAATTGGCTGACACTTGTAATACACTTCTAGGGGCAAAATTGTAATTTTGACTATAATTTAATAAAATGGGTTATTTTCTATCACACATGTGTATTTAGTGTCTGTGATACATCCTTTGAGTTAATGGTAATGATAATTCATATTTTCAAGAGTTGAAAATTTAAGACATGAATAATCATTATTAACTCATAAACAGCTCCCGACCATAGGATCATCACGAGGATGGTGATTGATCCGGAAGGTTGGTGTACGATCGCTTCTCTTTAGTAGATGAGTCTTGAGTCTACGGTGTGGAGACACCGGAGCGAGAGTACAGGTACTCGTTAGAGAACGAGGGCACTGAGCGTGACCACCTCGAGTAGTCATTAGGAAGTCTACCTTCTCGTCAATGACTGACTCGATGCTGCAGTAGTGTGTCTGGTTCTTTGACCTGAGATGCATCGACAGTTCACCTTGAGGGTGTTATAGTTTGACTACACCATTACTCGGTCTCCTAGCCATATGGAACCCTGAGGTGTATGTTGGCTATAGCATGTTCATTGTAGGAACTGGATTGCATCAAGATGGGATCTATCTACCTCGGTGGTAGAGGAGCAGCCCTTATGATAATCATGAGAATCAAGTCCAGAAATCCATGGCCATGGTAGAGTGAAATAATAGAAAGAGTTTCTATTTAGATTTTCACATTGGACTCGAATCGAATGATTACATCATATGACAGAGACTAGGGTTTGACGAAGTTTCACCTTAACCCTAATCTGATCGGGGCTCAAGATAGAAGAACTTAATCACACAGGTAGCTGCACCAAGAGGTTCGCATTCAGCTCTGATGGGTTGCCACCATATACTGCTAGGTGTCACTGGTGGATTTTGGGAGCAATTAGAATGATTTAGATGATCGATCATTCTAGCTGTTCGAATCAGAAGAGTTCTGATCCATCGAAAGGAGTTTCGATGATGTCTATGATAGAGATCATGACATATCCCATTACCATACAGAACTGAACCTAACTGGGTCACACAAACAAGGGTTTGAATCTGGTGATCATCAATTGAACTGATCTAGTTCAATTGATCTGAATGAGATTCAATTAGGTTCAAGGAAATCGTGCTAGCACTCGATTGAACCTAACGTTCTTCTTTTACTATCATAAATAAGTTGTCCTGATCTGAGCCAAAGGAGTTTGTGCTCAATCAGAGGCCTTCATATGGTCTGACTGGAGGTTGTCCAAGTCAGAATAGGTTGTCTTATTTGTAAGACATTACCTGCCATTTTTGGTCACCTGCCATTTCTTGTTCTTTGACTTTGGTCAAAAGTCTACCTTTGACTGGTCAAACATTGACCATTCACCCTTTGACTTTTGACCACATGTCATGCACCTATTGGAGAGCTGGTGGGGGCCTGTCCCCCTGCCAGAACCTGGCAAGGAGAAGGGCGCACGCCAAGGGTGGCGTGAGCCCAAGTAGGAGGCGCCTAGGAGTCCTTGTTGGACAAGGACTCCACCTCCCTTTTGGATTCCAATCAGAGTTCTACTAAGAATCCAGTTTGACTGGTCTTAGGCACCCTCTAAGGAGGAATCCAGGGGTCTCTATTCCAACCAATCAGATTTAGATCTGATTTCACAAAGGGTTGTGATTGGTTGAGAGGAAGAGGAGTTGGATCACAAGAGGTCTATAAATAAGACCCTGCGCCCAACCCTAATTCCAAGTGAAAGTGAATGCAATTAGACACGCCCCAAGGCTGCCTCTCCCCTCCTTCTCCATGCCATAGTCTCTTCTCCCCTTGCTCTCCACGTCCAAAAGTGTTTTGGATTTAGGTTGGTGCGATTCAGATCAAGGAAAGGCGATCAAAATCAAGAAGGCTGCGCTGCTGCAAAAGGACGACTGCAGATCTTCAAAAGAGTTTTGAAGATCCTCCAGATCAGATCCAGATCTGATTTTTGGAGGTGTGATAGAGAAGAAGAGGATCTCCAGATCCAACCTGAGTGGATACCAGTAGAGGCCAGGCGCTTGCGTGGCTAAGATCCAGAACCTTCCGCTGCAATCAAGATCATCTACAGGGTAATAGGATTACCCAAATCAGGTAAATTAAATTTAATTTAATTTATCTTATTTTATTTTATTTATTAAAATAATAATAATCAGATCTGAAACTTATCAAGATTTGATTGAGATCAAGAGAAAATTTTTGAAATATATCTCTTGATCTAATCAGATCTGGACGAACCTGGACCGGGAAATCAGGATTTTCCTTCACTTAGTGCACCTACAAAGTCACTTAATGATTTTTAGTACCCAAGTCATCTTGGATCCATAGAAGTTAGTATTTAAGATTTTCTTTGAAATCTAAATTTGTTTAATCAAAGTTTGGCCAATTTTTTTAAAATTATATTCAAAAATTTTATGGCCTACTTTGTTACATTTAAAATATGTAATTGAATGATTTTCAAATGAAGCTTTGCTAAACATGTTTTTGATAAATTTTTATTTTTCCAATGAATTATAACCAATTCTTGCTTTATGAAAAATAACTTTTTGATTGTTTAATATTGCTTGAAGCTTTTGTGATCCAAGTGTAAACTTTCAAGCATGGATTTTAAATTTTTAATCTCTTTTCTTAATTTGACATTTTCTTCTGAATGAGATTTTTTAGATTTTAAAAGCTTTTCTTTTTCTTTGACTAAGAATTTTTTAGATTTTGAAAGGGTTTGTTTTTCGTCAACTAAAGTTTTCTTTTCTTTAACCAAATTCTCAAGCTCCTTATTCAACTTAACAAGTTCTTCAACTAAAGATTTTTTAGATTTAAGATACATTTCTTTACCTTTAGCCAAAGTATCCTTTTCTCTTAAAATATTTTTTTTTCTAATAGGAGTTTACTCTTTTCATTAGCTAAAAGAAGATTAGATTTTTTGAGTTTCTTGTTTTTCAGCTTTAATTTCTTAAATCCATTCATTAAGTCATTAAAGGCTTCAAATAATTCATCAAAAAAAAATTCGAAAGAGTTCTCATTGTTTACCTCATTATTGTGAGCCATAAAGCATAGATTTATTTCTTCTTCACTTGAGAATGACTCTTCTTCATAATTTGAGCTATTTTTCAGTAGGAGGTAATCCTTTTTATGTTTTCTAAATTGATTCTTTTCTTCTTTTCCTCTTCTTGGTTCAGAATTTTTTTTCTTTCTCATAAATTTCATGAACCTTCTTATAATCACCGCCATTTCTTCGTTATCTTTCGAATCCTCGATAGAGTCACTTGAATTTTCTTTAATGGTCGATGACTTGAGTGCAAGAGTTATCTTCTTCATCTTTTCCTCCTTCATGCTTTAGTTCATATTGAGCTCATGTGTCATGAGCGATCCGATTAGCTCTTTCAAAGCAAGCTTGCTAAGATCCTTGGCTTCTTGATTACCATTACTTTTGCTTTCCAAGACTTTGGTAGGAACCTAAGAATTTTGTATACAAGATCACTGTTAGAATAGTCTTTTTCAAGATTTTTTAATTCATTTATAATTTTAGTAAACCTTATAAATATATTACTTATTATTTCATGAGGTTCCATTTTAAATAACTCATATTTATGAA
The DNA here is from genome assembly GCA_006176705.1 of Cocos nucifera. Taxonomy (NCBI): domain Eukaryota; kingdom Viridiplantae; phylum Streptophyta; class Magnoliopsida; order Arecales; family Arecaceae; genus Cocos; species Cocos nucifera. Next base: position 69,373 of record QRFJ01004812.1, on the reverse strand, counting down.
CCAACATGTTTATTTTAGATTCTTTGACTTGACTTGTACCATCATGGATCATTTCAAGTCTTTCCCAAATCTCTTTTGCAGATAAACATGTTGATATTCTATTGAATTCATTATAATCTAATGCATAATATAAAATGTTAATAGCTTTATCATTTAATTAAGCTAGCCTTTTATCTTGCTAATTCCAATCTCTTTTAGGTTTAGGCACACATAAATCATTAACAATCATTGTGGGTGTGTGAGGATCATTGAGTATGATATTCCACATGTCATAATCTTGTGCTTGAATAAAGATTCTTATTCTAGTTTTTCAATAAGTAAAGTTGGTGCCATTGAAAAATGGAGGTCTAATGGTTGAGTGTCTCTCACTCAACAAAGAACCAAATGGGTTAGCCATAAAATCTGTAGCTCTTTAACCATTAGGTCAACAACTAATATTAGAGCATCCACTCTAATACTACTTGTTGCCCAAGAATGGCTACCTAAGAAGAAGGTGAATTGGGTATTACTAGAACTTTTTGACTAATGTGCAGATTTGAATGATTTAAACTAATTGAAGTACACACAATAAGTAATGAAACAAGCTTTATAATATGTAGTGAATGAAAGCAATAAAATAAAGAATACACAATCATAAACACATAAATTTTATAGTGGTTCGGTGCCAAACTCAGCACCTACGTCCACTCTCCAAGAATACCCCTTGGAAATTCAACTATAATTCTCAACAAGAATTATAGTTCGATTATTTTTTGGCCTCGCAATCAAATCTAATTGATTTTTCCTAGCTCACCAACCAAAATTGTACATGATTATTTTTTGAACTCACAATCAATCCTAATTGATTTTACCCTTGGCTCATCAATCAAACCAATACAATGTCCAACTTGAGGCTTGGACCAACCCAAGTCTCTCACCCCAAGAAACTTAAAATAAAATATAAAAAAAATAATTTAAAATAAACTCTATAAAATTTAAGAGAAGAAAATCTAGATTGCTTTGCTTATAGGGTTGATTTCTTCTCTTTGAATGCTTGAGGAAGTAGGAGATGATCTTCAATAATGATGGTGGAAGAACAAAGAATGTCTGAAAATCACTCCTTCCTTACTCTTTTTATCTCACTCTTCTTGCTTTTTTAATGGATACTCAATAAACTCTTCAAAATCTTAATTTTAATACTCCAAAAATTTTCTTATATATTCTTGAGGCTATCCACCACTTTTTTACATCTGGAAGGTCCTCAGAATTAGTTCTAGCCATTGGAGTTAAGAAAATAGCCGTCGAAAGTCGTTGTGGATAAAAAGTTAAAATTCTAAAAAGCTAACCATTACAGTCACTGAGTCGGCTTAGTTTTTCACTAGGTCAGCTCAGTCTAACTGGGTCGGCTAAGTTTACAATTAGGTCGGCTTAGTATCAGTTTATTTCAAAAATTAGCTTTCTATTTTTCTATTTGTTGAGATTGGGCCATCTAAGTTTTTCACTATGCTGACTAAGTACTGAGCCAGCTCAGTTTTTCACTGGATCATCTAAGTTTTCAGCCTTCAACAATTTTGCATATTTTTCTACATTAATAGCTTTTTGTCTTCAACTTTTAAGGGCTTCTTCCACCTTGATTTTTATGGCCTTTTCACTATTGAGGCTTCCAAAAACTTATTGTTTGAGCTTTATTTGAGCATTTGAAATTATTCTTTTCTTTGACTTTTCTTCTTGTGAGGAAATTTCTTCTATGGATAATTTCTTCATTTTAAGCACTTGAAAAGTCCTACACACATTCTTGAAACACATGATTAGATATATAATATACTCAAAGTTTGACAATCATCAAAATCAATCATGGAGATAACATTATCATCGACAGCACTTTCATTGGCACATGATCGGATCTCCTCTTGTGCAAGCAGCATTTGACCTTTGAGACCTTGGATTAGCCCAACTCCTTGGGCGTGGGAGGGAGAGAGAGAGAAAGATGAATTGGAAAGGAGAGAAAGGAAGCATGGAGGAAGAGAGGCAAGGCTTTCACAGTCTAAAAATTGTGATGCTTAAATCCTTTAGCATGTTTTCTATTTATAGAAATGGGAAATCTAGAGTCCTAGGGCTTTAAGTTTTTGACTGGGTCAAATACTTAAAGTAAAAGGACTTCTCAAGATATTTGGCGCCCCCTCTCTTATTCTCCATAGCATTTTATCAAACAAAATGACCTCCAAGCATGCGCCACCTTATATGATAAAAGTGGTTGGCGCCCAGATAACCTCTCCCTCTAGTTTGAATTAAATCAAACAATTTGACTTATTCAAACTTAAACAAACTCCAACTTCCAACTTTATCCACTATGGGTGCATTCTAGGAAGAGGGCATGTGCCTTCCGATAATCTCTCTCTAAGAAGAGCACACGCCCTTAGAGAAATTTTAGGAGGCATGCGCCCCTCTCCCCTGGGTGTAGAAGAAAAGTCAAAGATGGGGGGTGCCCTTCACTTGGTGCCCCTGTTAGATGTGTGCCCTAGAAGCTAGATTGGCTAACACTTATAATACACTTCTAAAAGCAATTTTATAATTTTAACTATAAATTAATAAAAAAATTATTTTCTATTATAGTGTGTATTTAAAGTGTATGTGATACATTCTTTGAGTTAATAGTAATGACAATTCATATTTTCAAAAAGTTGAAAATTTAAGACATGAATTTTCATAATTAACTCCTAAACTACTTCCAATCATAGGAACATCACGAGGATAGTGATTAATTCGGAAGGTTGGTATACGATCGCTTTCTTTGAGTAGATGAGTCTTGAGTCTATGGTGTGGAGATACTAAAGTGAGAGTACATATACTCGTTAGAGAATGAGGGCACCGAGAGTGACCACCTCGAGCATTCATAAGAAAGTCTATCTTCTCATTGATGACTGGCTCAATGTTACAATAGTGTGTCTGGTTCTTTGACCTGAGGTGCATCGGTAATTCACCTTAAGGGTATTATAGTTTGACTACACCATAACTCAATCTCCTAGCCATTCAAAATCTTAAGGTGTGTGTTGGCTATAGTATATTCATTGTAGGAATTGGATTGTACCAATAAGAGATCTATCTACCTTGGTAGATGAGGAGTAGCCCTATGATGATCATGAGAATCAAGTCCGTAAGCCCATGGCCATGATAGAGTGAAGATGATAGAAAGAGTTTCTATAAGGGTTTCACTTAGAACTCGAATCGAATGATTAATTCATATGATAGATATTGGGTTTGATGAGTTTATCTTAACCCTAATCCTGTCGGAGCTCAAGATAGAAGAACCCAGTCACATAGGTAGCTGCATTGAGAGGTTCACTTTCAATTTTGATAGATTGCCATCATATACTGCTAGGTATCATTGGTAGATTTTGGAAGCAATTAGAATGATTTTGATGATCGATCATTATAATTGTATGAATCAGAAAAGTTTTGATCCATCAAAAGGTATTTCGATGATGTCTATGATAGAGATCACGACATGTCTCATTACCTTACGAAACTGAATCTAACTAGATCATAAAAATAAGGGTTTAGATCTAGACGTCATCAATTGAGCTAATCTAGTTTGATTGATTTGGATTAGATCCAATCAGGTTCAAGATAATCGTGCTAGCACATGATTGAGCCTGACTTTCTCTTCTATAATCTTTTTGATTCATCGCAATCAAGTCAAATTTAATTTGACTCATTTCTATATCTTGAATGAATTTATTTTCATTTAAACTAGAATAAGTCCAGGTCAGATTAGTTATGAAAATTAAATTCATTCCTAGTGCAATTGGACTAGGGTCAATAGTTGACCCAATTGGGAGAATAGAAGGTCACATGATCAGAGAATTTTAGAAATTTTTTTAAAAATTATTTTTCATTAATTTTTGGATATGTGATAGAAAATGAGTTATAATTTGGGTGTGCAAAATTTCATGATTGTTGATGGTGCCTAGACTAGGTTTTGATAGAGTTTGATTTGGATCAAACTCTTAAGAGAAGAGTCCTAGATGCACATGGACTCTTCCATATCCTGCTACCTTCTAGATGGATTTTTGGCAACAAAACTAGATGGGATCTAGGGTTTTTCATGGAGATCAGGTCTAAGAGTTCCAATGGTTGAATTAATAATGTTTTTGACCAAAAAGGGACTCTTTATAGCGCTATGTCTTGTATAAGAACTCTTCTAATGAAATTGCCTCAATGAAATTCATTTTTTCTACACCCAAAGGAGATTTCCCCCTAATATCCATACCCCCTCTATCCTCTCTCTCCCTCTCTTCTACATGCCTAAAAGGTTAGGCACAAATCTATGCTGAAGGTCCAAGGTTTTTGTCATAAGATTCAGCATTTATGGGACGGTGTTCGTGAGACGAACAGGCTGCCCTCAGAAGTCATTATTTTTAAATCAGATCCAAATCTAATTTTTGATGAAAAGATTCATAAGGAGAAGACGTTCAGATCCTATCCGAGTGGATACTGGTGAGGCCAGGTGCATGCATGGCTCCTTCTAGAATCTCAAAAATCAACATGATCATTGTAAGATAATTAGATTACCAAATCAGGTACTTAAAATTAAATCTGATTTAATTTTATATTTTAACTTTTAATATCAGATCTTTATGATTAGATCCAAGAAGTCTTAGATCTAATTAGGATTTTAAAATTTTTTTTTGAAATATTTCTTCAAATCCAATCAGATCTAAATGATCTTGTACCAAAAAAATAGGTTTTTTCTTCAACTGGTATCAAAGCTAGATTGCAGTTCTTTGAATCTATTTTAGATCTATTTTTATTTTTATTTTTTATTTGATATTAAAAAATTTTAAATGTCACATTAGATATGATTAGATCTAAAATTAAAAAATTAAAATTAAATTATTTAGATCTAATGTGTATGAGATGCATGACTAGACTGAGAATAGAATAGTTCTATGCGTAGTCTAGTATAATCATATTGTTAATTTGATTAAGTATGATTTTAGTGAAGGAAAAAATCTTATTTTTAGGATCAGATTCATTTAGATTTGATTGGATAAAGATGGATATTTTAAAAAAAATTTTTTAAGATCCTAATCAGATCTGAGATACTTCAGATCTGATCTTATTGATCTAATAAAATAAAATAAAATAAAAATTAAATTAAAGCTAATTTAATTATACCTTTAGTTTGGATAATCCAATTACCCTGTGATGATCCCGATGTTTGCCTGAGGTTCTAGATGTAGCCATACAAGTGCTTGGCCTCTACCGATATTCACTCGGACAGGATCTAGAGATCTTCTCCTTCTCAATCAATCCTTCAAAAATAGATCTAGATTTGATCTTGAAGGTCTTCAAAAACTCTTTTGAAAAATAACCATTGCCTCTTGCAGCAGTGCTGCCTTCTTCCTTTCCTATCGCCTTTCACTTGCTTGGATCGCACCTAACTCATGTTCAAAACCTCTTTGACGTGGAGAGGAGAGAGAGGACTAGAGGGTGGCATAGAGAAAGAGGGAGAAAAGCTTTGTGGTATGGGCTAAAGGTAGAAGCTCTAAATTCTAGGCGTAGATAGGGTTTATATAGACCCTACTGCACCACGCAGTGCCACATCATCCCGATCAGTCATGATCCTTTGTGCAATCAGATCTAAATCTAATTGATGGGATGACATCATCTGATCTAATCAGATTAGAATCCCTCAAAACTCTTTTTAGATGGTGCCAAGACTGGATCAAACAAGTCTTCTTCGTGCCATCTAGGTTGATTCCCTAAAGCAACTGGAGTCCCATCTATATGGGACTCCAAACCTTATCCTCAAAGGGCGCACGCCTTCCTAGGCATGTGCCCCTTATCTGTCTGCTTTTTAGCAGGGGACAAGGGCCATGGTTTTCTTCTATGGGTGCATGATACATGGGCAGATGTCTAAGTGTCAAAGGTCAACATTTGACCAAAGTCCAAAGACAAGATTTAGCAGGTGATAGAAAATGGCATGATTATCTCAAATTTATCTCATAAATTAAGACAATCCTTTTATGACCTGGACAAGCTCTAGTTAGATCAAGTAAAGATTTTTGAGTGAGCCAAAATATATTTGGCTCAGTCGAGATAAGTTTTAATGATTGTTAAAGGTCAACATTAGGCTATGCTAGTACGATTTTCTTGAACCTAATTGAATCTTGTTCAAATCAATTGAACTGGGTTAATCCAATTGATGATATATAGATCCAAACCCTTCTTTATGTGATCCAGTTAGGTTTAGCTCCATATGCTACTGAGATATGTCATGATCTTTATCATCGATATCATCGAAACACCTTTCGATGGATCAAAACTTTTCTAATTCAGACAACTAGTATGATCGATCATCTAAATCATTCTAATTACTTTCAAAATCCACCAGTGACACCTAACAGCATATGATGGCAATCCATCAGAACTGAAAGCGAACCTCTTAGTATAGTTTTTTGTGTGATTAAGTTTCTCTATCTTGAGCTCCGATCGGATTAGGATTAAGGTGATCTCATCAAACCCTAATTTTCGTCATATGAATTAATCATTCGATTCAAGTTCAATATGAAAATTCTAATAGAAACTCTTTCTATTATTTCACTCTGCCATGGCCATGGACTTATGGACTTGATTCTTATGATCATCATAGGGCTACTCCTCATCCATTGAGGTAGATAGATCCCCTATTGGTGCAATCCAATTCCTACAATGAACATGCTATAGCCAACATACACCTCAGGATTTCGAATGGCTAGGAGATTAAGTTTTGGTGTAGTCAAACTACAACACTCTCAAGATGAACTACCGATGCACCTCAGGTCAAAGAAAGAGGGAGAAGCTCTAAATTTTAGGTGCAGATAGGATTTATATAGACCCTACTGCGCCATGCAGTGCCACATCATCCAGACCAATCATGACCCTTTGTGCAATCAGATCTAAATCTAATTGGTGGGATGACATCATCTGATCTAATCAGATTAGAGTCCCTCAAAACTCTTCTTAGATGGCACCAAGATTGGGTCAAACAAGTCTTCTTGGCGCCATCTAGATTGATTCCCTGAAGCAACTAGAGTCCCATCTGTATGGGACTCCAAACCTTATCCTCATGAGGCACATGCCTCCCTAGGCATGCACCCCTTGTCTGTCTATTTTTTAGCAGGGGGACAAGGGCCAAGGTTCTCTCCTATGGGTGTATGACACATGGGCAGATGTCTAAGCGTCAAAGGTCAATATTTAACCAAAGTCCAAAGACAAGATTTAGCAGGTGATGAAAAATGGCAGGTGTTGTCTTAAATTTATCTCATAAATTAAGATGATGCATGCTAATCTATAGCTATGGCAAGTGCACTAGTCGATCAAGTAATAAAGTAAATGAGTAGAGTATTGTTCCTAGAGGATTGAAAAATAAATACTGAAAAGCTCTTTCCTATGCTTTATTTAGAAGACCGATTTATGAGAATAAAAAATTTAAAAACAAAATAAAGAAATAATTAAAATTTTTAAGGAAATAGAGAGAGTGTAATTATTAGGATTTTAAACTTAAGAGCAATGGGTTACTAAGGCAATCGGTTCACCAACTTAGTCAATACAATATTTAGATTATTAGATTAATTTTATTTCATGTGACAGTGGAGTCTTTTAGTTTATTCACTATCCTTTGGTCCAGGCGTAGCAAAACTATCAATATTTATTAATTATCCTTTGGTCCAGGTATAATTTAAATAAATATTAATGCATTAAGTTTTATAAAATCCTCTAATTAAAATATGCTGCATCCGAAGCGCACTAAAATTCTTGCATGCATATGAAGTCTAATTTGATTCATAATACAAGGTATATAATCAAGAAGCAATAACATAGATGTACTTGGTCCGTAACATCTATGTTCATCAAATCAATTAGAAGATGGTCAGTAATCTAAAAGCATTAAGATCAGATTTATATACTCCTCATGAATAAAATTTAAAATTAAAAATAAATCATACTGAATATTGCATCAAAAGAGTGGCTACACCTTAGCCTTAGTAAAAGAAAATTAGTTCATGATAACAAGTTCAAAAACAGCAAATAAAATAAAAAGCATAAAGAAATCAGACTGTTTGATTGCTAAAATTGATTATCTGTTGCTCTTGGTGTGGAAAACTTGATGAAGAAGAAGAGAAGCTCTTTGATCGATGTCTTGATTGTTGGAAGAAGAAAAGAATATAAAAGCCCTTTCTCTTCTTTTTCTCAAAACTCTCTATTATTCCATGTTCCCAAACTCTCTCTTAAAATTCTCTCCCCAAAACCCTCTATTTTTTTCTCTACCTCTGTGCTTTTTTTCTTCAACAACAACAGGCCTTTAAATAATCTAGGTGGTCTTCCATTGAAATCCCATTAAAATCAGGTTTAAAACTCTCAAAATAACTCAAAAAGAGCTCTGCTTTAAATTCTGACCATTGGATGCCGATCAAACGGTCCAGAAATCACTCAAAAATTATTTTAAAATCTTAAATCAAGTCAGAATTTATTTGGACCATTTGATCAGCCTTAAGGATTAAATCTTAGCCATCAGATCGTGCATAGGAGAGTTTCAGATTCTTAGTTAAAAGTCGGGATGAATCTCAACCATTGGATCTCGATCGGGAGCTGCATCCGTCGTTCATCAGCACATAACTATCAGCCGTTCGATCAAATCCTAGCGAAAGGCATCCATCAAATCAGGCAAAATTCCTAGATTGCCCTCTATAGACCATGCACGAGTCTAGTGTTGCATGGATCGCCGCTTTCTTCAACCAATTGGAGCGCTCTTCTCTCTGTGAAATCCCCAAAATGCCCTCCATAATGGTCCACCTTGTGTCGCAAAAAATGCTGACATCAGCACTGCAAAAGCGTGGCATTAGCGGGTCGATTGGTCTGAGCACAATCGAGTCGGGCAGTCCACTGAACCAATTTTTTTGAATCGATTTGAACCAGATCGACTTTTTTTTTTTAAATTTTATTTGAAATTCATTTTCAAGCTTATTTGAAGTCCATTTTTCCTAAAATTTATTTCATCTAAACCAAAGAAATAAGGTCTTCATATTGGTGGCCTTCTTTCCTACATAAAATTAATAAAAATATTAATTTGTAAAGAAATAAATTAATTTATTTTATAATTTAATACTTTTATTAGTATATTTTTACCATTTATCATGCCCCCCAACTTAGTCATTGCTAGTCCCTTAGCAATGTTTCATTTAATACCATGTTTCAATAAGATTATCCATCAAAAAGATCAATTCTAGGACTAAAGGTCAAAAAGTTTAGAAAATACCGCTAACTAAGCATTGAGCTTCAGAAGCAAATTTATAGTCAATACAATTTAAAACTTTCTTAGAGTACATCAAAGATTTATAGCACTTGTGTTCATGATGACTAACTTTAGCATTTCAGTGTTAAATTAAAGGACAAAAGTATCCTTTCTTATCACCTATTTTGGTTAATTTTTTATACATTCTTAATTTTATACTCATGAATTAAGGTAGCTTTCACACTACCCTTTTTTTTTTTAATTTTTTTTATTTTTTATGTCCTGAGCATCCTGACCTTCCCTCCATCATTTTACGTGAATTTTCAAACTTGACCTAGGTGCAGAGATCCAGTTGCTAGGCTTTGGGCAATCCACATATACTCTATCTTTTGTACTTTACTTTTAGGTAGGTAGCTCTTTCCTTAAATTCAAGTTTTTTTTATTAGAATGTATATTAATTATCAATTTTTAGTCATAATTGAATCCTCAGTTGGCCTTATAATCAATACCTACTTTGCCTTGTTAGTGTGCATGTGTAATTAGAAGTGCTAATAGTCTTTTGATGACCTAGTAGGCTGCTAAAAGTCTGACCAACTAATCTACTTCTTTAACTTGTTACATTCATTAGCTGATAATTCTATCTTTTATCACTTATCCAGTCTATCTTGCTCAAGATTTTTTTTTTGACACATGGTTATTATTATTATTATTATTATATATATATATATATTTTTACCTTCTAACTTATTCTACATTATCTTAAAGGGAAAAGAAAAATAAAGAGTGCAATAAAGGACAGGAAGGAATACACTTGATTTGGTTCGATTTGGTTCTTTGAAGCTTTGAAATTTTACTTGAGCTCTTATTGATTTTTTTCTGCATAATTAAAAATATACACTAAAGCAGTAAAAGAGCAATAATAAATTACTAAAAAATAAAAGAAAAAAAAATGATCAAAACTAAAAAAAAAAGAAACAACCTATCTAGTAGTGCTGATTTATAGTCTTCAGCTTGACTTTTTTTGAGTTTTGAGTTGAATCAATCCGGTGCCACTTCAATTGGAATACTTTCATGTTTGGTCAAGCACTCTTTCAATTGGACATTGCTAGCTTTCATAGTCTCAAACCTATTTTCTACAGAATTTTTATATAATAAATTATCAATAATATCAATTAGAAAATAAGTTTGATTATCATCAAGATGTTTAGTATCTTTGAAAATATTAAAAGTAACTTATTCTTCTTGGATTCTAAAAATTAATTTTTTTTGTTAAACATTTATTAAAGCTCTTCTAGTAGCTAAAAAGGATCTTCCTAAGATAAGCGGTACATCATAATCTTCTTCCATATCAAGAATAATAAAATGAATAGAAAAAATAAACTTATTTACCTTTACCAAGACATCCTCCACTATACCTCTTGGATATTTGATGGATCTGTCGGCTAATTGAAGATTTATAGTGGTAGGCTTCGATTCTCCTGGATCTAGCTTCTTGAAAATAGAAAAAGATATGAGATTAATACTTGCTCCTAGATCACATAAAATTTTATCAAAACTACAATCACCAATAATGCAAGGGATAGTAAAACTCTCTAAATCTTTTAGCTTCTATGGTAATTTATTTTGAAGTATTGCTGAGCATTCTTCATTCAAATTTTTTCTCTTATGCTCCTTCAGCTTTTTCTTATTTGTTAGGATTTCTTTAAGAAACTTGGCATACTTAGACATTTGAGTGATAGCATCTACAAAAGGAATATTAATATATAAATTTTTTAAAATTTTGAAATTTGATTCAAACAACTAGTATGATCGATCATCCAAATCATTCTAATTGCTCCCAAAATCCACTAGTGACACCTAGCAGCATATGGTGGCAACCCATCAGAACTGAAAGTGAATCTCTTGATATAGTTTCCTGTGTGATTATGTTTCTTAATCTTGAGCCCCGATCAGATTAGGGTTAAGGTGATCTTGTCAAACCCTAATTTTCATCATATGAATTAATCATTCGATTCAAGTCCAATGTAAAAATTCTAATAGAAACTCTTTCTATTATTTCACTCTACCATGGCCATGGACTTACGGACTTGATTCTTATGATCATCATAGGGCTACTCCTCATCTATCGAGGTAGATAGATCTCCTATTAGTGCAATCCAATTCCTACAATGAACATGCTATAGCCAACATACACATCAGAATTCCGAATGGCTAGGAGATTGAGTTATGGTATAGTCAAACAACAACACCCTCAATATAAATTGCTGATGCACCTCAGGTCAAAGAACCAGACACACCACTATAGCTTTGAGACAGTCATCGATGAGAAGGTAGACTTCGTCATGACTGCTTGAGGTGGTCACGCTCAGTATTCTCGTTCTCTAACGAGTACCTATACTCTCGCTCTGATGTCTCTACACTATAGACTCAAGACTCATCTATCCTAAAGAAGTGATCATACACCAACCTTTCGGATCAATCATCATCCTCATAATGATCCTATGGTCGCGAGCATTTTATAAGTTAATAATGAAAATTCATGTCTTAAATTTTCAACTCTTGAAAATATGAACTATCATTGCCATTAACTCAAGGAATGTATCACAGATACTTTCAAATACATATTATGATAGAAAATAATTTATTTTATTATTTATAGTCAAAATTATAATTTTATCCTTAGAAGTGTATTACAAGTATCAACCAATCTAGCTTCAAGGGCATAGATATCTAACATTTAGAGCTATTTAATTTTTATTTTTTTAATATTATAATTATTATAATTAGATCTAAAAAATAGAAAATAAAATTTTTAATTTTTGATTTATTCATATGTGATATGAAAAGATGCATGTTTAGACTAGTTATAGAATAGTTCTACAAATTGTCTAAAATAGTTTTATTTTGATATAATCAAATTAAAATCTATGTTTTAGATATTATATATAATATTTTAGATCTAAAAAACATACATGTTTAATTTAGTGATGATACATGAGATGTATGCAAAGTATGTATTAGTTAGATCATTAATTATATATATGATATATGACCTAGATCTAACTAGTTTTATAATTTCAATTATATTTTTGATTAAGGCATTTCCTTTGGCCGTCCGGTCATAGGAATAAAGTAGGGTTTAAAGGCCCTCTCCTTTCATTCGATGAGATGTTCTTATGGCATGCAGGGGTGCTATGTGTTCGTCCTTAATCAAAAATTAGAACTTATTTTTCTGCAAAATCTTAGATCCTGAAATCCTAAGATTTCTATTACATATTTTGTTCATGAATCCAAAACTTAATTAAAAATTAAGATTATGAAATCAATTAGATCTAAAATTATGAATTTTCATATCTAAGGCATATTCATAAAATTGGGTTCGGGTTTGGGTAGCTCAATTAGGTCTAGCGGTTGATCAAATCAAATCAAGAGTTGGTTAGGTGGAATCAAGAGTGCTTAGAACTGACCAGCTCAATAGTTGTAAGTCTGGGTCAATGTTGACTCACAACCACATGTGATCGATCCAATTAAGATCTAATTTGGCTTTGTGGTTTGAGCCTGGATTATAGACTAACTTGATTAGTTCTGGTTCGATAATTTGGTATCTAAAGTAAGTTTAGTAGATACGATCAATTGGTTTTTAATTGAGAGCTACTCGATCTGAATGCACTCTTATCGAGTTAATGGCACATTCTTTCCACCGATTTCACTTACCTGGCCATTTGTATCAAACCAGTTCTGATTTGAGGTGGGTAACCGTTCGAGCTAATCCATGCCACTAGGCTTGTCATAACCATATGATTGAGTCAAGCCTAAGAGACCTAAATTGAATCTTCCTAAGAAAAGATTAAGTTAATTGATCTTCCACCATTGTAGATGTACGGGCCCTTTTCAGGGTTGATTATTCTCGACTGATTACAGTGGCTCAGTTGCACCGAGAAGATGCTACCACATCTATTAGGCATTAGATGCTATGGGTTGGAGGATTGATTGGGCTCAATATTTTAGATTTGGTGAGGAATCCAATCAGAAATCAAATTTGTGCAAATGATGGATCTGACTTAACTAAGGTGTGGGTCAATATTCCAGACACGATGAGATTTATGAATTAGAGATTAGGATTAGGTGCACCATGATAAAAAAATCATTGGATAAGAGTTGTCCACTCATCGGTTGATCCATCACCAATAACTATTAGGTGAGGTGGTGAGCCAGTCGGTGGGACTGCATCACCCACTAGAAATCAGTTGTCCATAGACTAACCGGACCCAACTTCAAGGATTGGCTCCAGAACTTCAAAATTATTTTGGGCTCTGAGAAGTTGACTCATGTGTTGGAACAGCACCCTCCCACTTTATCAGTCCATCCATCCACTGATCAGAGAGCATCTCTAGAAAAGTAGATGGATGATGATAATAAAGCCAGGTATTATATATTGGGCTTGATGTCTGATGGGCTCCAGCGCCGACATGAAGACATTAAGACTAGCCGTCAAATGTTGGCTCACTTGCAAGAGTTATTTGGTGAATAAAATCGCGCAGCCAAATATCAAGTCACTAGAAGATTTTTTAAGACTCAAATGCATGATGGAAAGTTGGTCCATGTATTAGATGTGTGCCCTAGAAGCCAGATTGGCTAACACTTGTAATACACTTCGAAGGTTAATTTTATAATTTTGTCTATAAATTAATAAAAGGATCATTTTTTATCACAACGTGTATTTAAAATGTATGTGATACATCCTTTGAGTTAATAATAATGATTATTCATATTTTCAAAGAGTTGAAAATTTAAGACATGAATTTTCATAATTAACTCATAAACTGCTCCCGACCGTAGGATCATCATGAGGATGATGATTGATCGAAAAGGTTGGTGTATGATCACTTTCTTTGAGTAGATGAGTCTTGAGCCTACGATGTGAAGACACCAGAGTGAGAGTACACATACTTATTAGAGAATGAGGGCACTGAGCATGACCACCTCGAGCATTCATAAGGAAGTCTACCTTCTCATCGATGACTGGCTCGATGTTATAGTAGTGTGTCTGGTTCTTTAATCTAAGGTGCATTGGCAATTCACCTTGAGGGTGTTGTAGTTTGACTACACCATAACTCGATCTCCTAGCCATTCGAAATTCTAAGGTGTATGTTGGCCGTAGTACTTCATTATAGGAATTGGATTGCACCAATAAGGGATCTATCTATCTCGGTAGATGAGGAGTGACCCTATGATGATCATGAGAATCGAGTCCATAAACCTATGGCCATGGTAGAGTGAAGATGATAGAAAGAGTTTCTATAAGGGTTTCACATAGGACTCGAATTGAATGATTAATTCATATGATGGATATTGGGTTTGACGAGTTCACCTTATCCCTAATCCTATCGAGGCTCAAGATAGAAGAATCCAATCACACAGGTAGCTACACTGAGAGATTCACTTTCAATTTTGATGGGTTGCCACCATATGCTGCTAGGTGTCACTGATAAATTTTGGAAGCAATTAGAATGATTTTGATGATCGATCATTCTAATTGTATGAATCAAAAAAGTTCTAGTCCATCGAAAGGTGTTTCGATGATGTCGATGATGGAGATCATGACATGTCTTATTACCATATGAAACTAAACCTAACTAGATCACATAAATAAGAGTTTGGGTCTAGATGTCATCAATTTAGCTAACCTAATTCGATTGATTTGGATTAGATCCAATCAGGTTTAAGGTAATCATGCTAGCACATGATTGAGCCTGACTTTCTCCTTCTGTAATCTTTTTAATTCATCGCAATCGAGTAAAATTTGATTTAACTCATTCCTATATCTTGAATTAGTTTATTTTCATCAGACTAAAATAAGTTTAGGTCAAATTAATTATGAAAATTAAATTTATTTTTAGTGCAATTGGACTAGGGTCAATAGTTGACCCAATTGAGGGAATTGAGTGTCACATGATCAAAAAATTTTGGAAATTTGTTTAGAAATTATTTTGCCCTAATTTTTGGATATATGATAGGAAACGAGTTATTCTTTGGGTGTGCAAAATTTCATGATTTTTGGAGGTGCCAAGACTAGGTTTTGATAGAGTTTGATTTGGATCAAACTCTTAAGGGAAGAGTCCTAGATGCACATGGACTCTTCCTTATCCTTTCATGCCACCACCTTTTAGATGGATTTTTGGCATCAAAACTAGATGGGATCTAGAGTTTTTCATGGAGATTAGGTTCAGGGTCCCAATGGTCAAATTAATAAGGTTTTTAGTCAAAAATGGACTCTTTATGGCGCTATGTCTAGTATAAAAACTCTTCTCACAAAATTGCCTCAATGTAATTTATATTTACACCCAAAGGAGCCTTCCCTCTGATATCCACATCCTCTCTATCCTCTCTCTCTCTCTCTGTTCTAGATGTCTAAAAGGTTAGGCATAAATCTGAGTTGAAGGTCCAAGATTTTTAGCATAAGATTCAGCATCTATGCGATGGTGTTCGTGAGACGAACATGCTGCCCTCAGAAGTTACTTTGAAGGCTTTTCAAATCAGATCTAGATTTAATTTTTGGAGGAGAGATTTATAAAGACAAGATGTTTAGATCTTGCCTGAGTGAATACTGGTAGAGACCAGGCACGTGCGTGGCTTCTTTCAAAACCTCAGGAATCAACAGGATCATCATAGGATAATTAGATTACCAAATTAGATACTTAAAATTAAATTTTATTTAATTTTATTTTTAACTTTTAATATCAGATCTCTATGATTAGATCTAAGAAGTCTTAGATTTGATTAGGATTTTAAAAAAAAAAATTTAAAATATTTCTTCAGATCCAATCAGATCTGAACGATCCTATATCAAAAAAATAGGTGTTTTCTTTAACTGGTATCAGAGCCAGGTTGTATGAATCAAAAAAGTTCTGATCCATCAAAAGATGTTTCGATGATGTCAATGATGGAGACCATGACATGTCTCATTACCATAGGAAACTAAACCTAACTGGATCACAAAATAAGGCTTTGGATCTGGATGTCATCAATTGAGCTAACCTAGTTTGATTGATTTGGATTAGATCCAATCAGGTTTAAGGTAATCATGTTAGCACACGATTGAGCCTGACTTTCTCCTTCTATAATCTTTCTGATTCATCACAATCGAGTCAAATTTGATTTGACTCATTCCTATATCTTGAATGAATTTATTTTCATCTAACTAGAACAAGTCCAGATCATATTAATTATGAAAATAAAATTCATTCCTAGTGCAATTGGACTTGGGTCAATAGTTGACCCAATTGAGAGAATTGAGGGTCACATGATTAGAGAATTTTAGAAATTTGTCTAGAAATTATTTTATTCTATTTTTTGGGTATGTGATAGGGAATGAGTTATAATTTGGTTGTGAAAAATTTTGTGATTTTTGGATGCTCCTAGACTAGGTTTTGATAGAGTTTGATTTGGATGAAACTCTTAAGGGAAGTGTCCTAGACGCACATGGACTCTTATCCTTTCATGCTGCCATCTTTTAGATGGATTTTTGGCATCAAAACTAGATGAGATCTAGGATTTTTCATGGAGATCAGGTCCATGAGTCTCAATGGTTGAATTAATAAGCTTTTTGCTCAAAAAGGGTCTTTTTATAGTGCTATGTCTTGTATAAGAACTCTTCTCATGAAATTGCCTCAGTGAAATTTATTTTTTCCACACCCAAAGGAGCCTTCCCTCTAATATCCATGCCCCCTCTATCCTATCTCTCCCTCTCTTCTACATGTCTAAAAAGTTAGGCATAAATCTAAGTTGAAGGTCCAAGATTTTTGTTACAAGATTCAGCATCTACGCGATGGTGTTCGTGAGACGAACAGGCTGCACTCAGAAGTTATTTTGAAGGCTTTTCAAATTAGATTCAGATCTGATTTTTAGAGAAGAGATTCATGAGGAGAAGATGTTTAGATCCTGCCTAAGTGGATATTGGTAGAGGCTAGGTGCGTGCATGGATCCTTCCAGAACCTAAGGAATCAATAGGATCATTGCAGTGTAATTAGATTACCAAATTAGGTATTTAAAATTAAATCTAATTTAATTTTATTTTTTAACTTTTAATATTAGATGTCTATGATCAAATTTGAGAAGTCTCAGATCTGATTATAATTTTAGAAAAAATTTTAAAATATTTGTTCAGATCCAATCGGATCTGAACGATCCTGTGCTAGGAAAATAGGTTTTTCCTTCAGCCCCCTCATCCTTATCCCCTTAAGGAGATTAGGACATTACTCAATCATGGTGTCCAGGTGAGCCAAATCCAATTTGGCTATGTTAATCCAATAGAAAATCCAATGTAGAAGAAACTTAGGTTTAATAATGTGCTAGCATAACTTCCTTGAACCTAATTAGATTTAATCCAAATCAATCGGATTGTATTAGTCTAATTGAAAATCTCTAGAACCAAAATCCTTGTTTGTATGATCCCATAGGTTCAATTCTATATGGTAATGAGATATGCCATAATCTTCATCATCAACATCATCGAAACTCTTTTCAATGGATCAAAACTCTTTCTAATTTAGTCAAATAGAATTATCGATCATTAAGATAATTTTAATTGATCCTATAATCCATCAATAACATCTAGTAGTATGTGGTGGCAACCTATCAAAATTGAAAAAGAATATCTTGGTGTAGCTATCGTATGATTTGGTTCTTCTATCATGAGTTTCGATAGGATCAAGGTTAAGGTCAACTCATCAAACCTCATACTTATCATATGATAGAATCAATCAATTTGAGTCCGATGTAAAACCCTAATAGAAATCCCTTTTTATTGTTTCACATTGCCATGGCTATGGGCTTTAGGATTCAATCTCATGATCACCATAGGACTACTCCTTCTCTATCGAGGTTGATAGATCCCATCTTGGTGCGATCCAATTGCTACAATGAACATGCTATAGCCAATATACACCTCAGGATTTCATATCAATAGGAGATCAAGTTATAGTGCAGTCAAACTATAACACTCTTAAGATGAACTATCGATGCACCTCAGATCAGTGAACCAGACACACTACTACAGCAACGAGTGAGTCATTGACAAGAAGGTAGACTTTCTTATGACTTCTCAAAGTTGGATATGCTCAGTATCCTTGTTCTTAACAAGCACTTGTGCTTTCACTTTAGTATCTCTACACCATAGATTCAAGTCATATCTATCTTAAGAAAGTGATTGTACATCAATCTTCTGAATTGATCATCATTCTCATAATGATCCTATGATCGAGAGCAGTTTATGAGCTAATTATGACAACACATGTCTCAAATTCTCAACTTTTGAGAATATATGTTATGATGAATCATAGACATAATTTAATATAAATATGATTGAGAAAATAATATAATTTTATTTATAAGTCAAAAATTATAAATTATGTCAATAGAAAATTTTACATATGTTGGTCAATCTGGCTTCTAGGACATACATCAACAAACTCCTACCTGACTTAAACCCAATTGGCTACAAATCTAAGTTCCATATTCTCAAGGTAGGTTTCAGTCTTTTATTGGCTCAAAGACTTCGTTAGTAGATTAGCCATATTGTCTGCCATGTCGACTCTCTTTATCTCAACATATTCCTTCTCGAGGTAATTGTGGATGAGATGGAATCACCGCTTGATGTGCTTAAATTTTTGATAAGATCTCTGCTCCTTAGCAAGTGTTGGTGCAAAAATCTATGGGGACATCAGAGGTAGCTAAAATTGGGAAGGTAAGGCCGTCGACAGGACCTACAAAACAAAGTTCAAACTAGAGGTGGGTGGCTCTGGTAGGATCCTTCGATAATCGAGTCAGTTTTTCGATCAACTAGAATGGAGTGCTCAGAAAATAGAGAAACAGAGTAAGAAGAAGAAGAGGAGAGCTTAGAGAAAAATATATCTGGTGGATCCCTTTTATGGACAGAGCATGTAATAAATTGATAGTGATAGTCGTAACCATCTGGTAGTGGGCCATTCAGGCCACATGGAGTTTGTTATAGAGATGAATTGTTGTTTGTCATGATTTGTAGATGGTGAAAATCCCTTTATTGGAGTTTGGATGTAGGTCGGAGACTTTGGTGTATGTAATGGACTTAAGATTGGTCGAGATTCATTGAGGACAATGTTTGGTGGCTTTAAGAAGTTTGAAAGCTTCTTGGGCTGCATGCAAGTAGGTGCCTTCTGAATTAAGATTTAAAGTTCTATGCTCAATCCTTTGTAGAGAGGTTGTTATATATCAGCAATTTAATGAGATTTTTTTGGATGGTTCCCGTCGATAGGTGTGGCAGGAATTAAGAGGTCCATGACTGGAAGGAGTGTTGCCGAGAGGAGTGCAACTGGAGATGTTCATCTAGGAGGAGCATGATTTACAAAGTTTGTTCAGAAGGAGCGTGACTAGAAGAGTTCATCCGAAAGAAGCATAATTGGAGGAGTTCATCTAGAGGTAGAGCAACTGGAGGAGTTCGTCCAGCGGGAGCGTGACTAAAGGAGTTCATCTGAAAGGATCATGATTGGAGGAGTTCATTCAGAAGGAGCACAATTGGAGGAGTCCGACCAGAGAGAGCGCGATTGGAGGAGTTCGACTAGAGAGAGCATGATTGGAGAATTTTGTCCAAAAAAAGTGCGACAATAGGAGTCCATCCAGAAGGGATGCAATCGAAAGAGTCCATCCGGAAGGAGTGTGACTAAAGGAGTCCATCTGGAAGGAGTGCGAGTGAAGGAGTCCGTGTGGAAGAAGTGCGACTGAAGAAGTTCATTCGAAAGAAGTGTGACTAAAGGAGTCTGTCCAAAAGAATGCGACTGAAGGAGTTTGTCCGAAAAGAGTACGATTGGAGGAGTCCATCTGAGAGAAGTATGGTTGGAGGAGTCTGTCAGGGAGAAGTGTGATTGAAGGAGTCTGTCTAAAAGGGGTATGACTAAAGAAGTTCATTTGGAAGGAGTGTGACTGAAGGAGTCCATCCAGAAGGAGTTCATTCAGAAGAAGTTTGACAAGAAAGAGCGCATTTTCCATAATATTGGACTTCAACTGTCTTCAAAACTCATCACCAATCATGGTCGAGGGGGTGGAACTTTGGTTCTATCATTCATTCCAAGTTAAGAAGCAAGGTTAGTTAAATAATAATTCCATTTTACCATTCAAGACTGCTTGGTCGGGTTTCATTATGCCTTCGACAAGCTCTATGGTATGGACTTGCAGTTGGGAGGATCGGCAAATTCCTTTAGAACTAGAGTTGGCGGCTAAAGACTTCAGCGGGGGTTGTTTTACCCCCAACACATGTCTCCCTACTCCCTAGTTTGAATTTCGAATGAAGGGAGTACAAAAAATTGCTACAGCTGAAGTTCTTTGTCAACTTCCTGCTCTTAGAGAATGAAATATTTTGGCTTTTTTGAATTGGTGATGAGGTTTAATGCCAAATGACCTGAAAGGATAAGTTCCCTTGAAAACTTGTTTGATGTGGAGCTTCGTGTTTGGTGCAATTATTGTTTCAGCAGGCACCAAGGATGACTGGGACACATGACGGTTGGGTTCGGCGAGGAGGTTCTGCAATCATATTTTTTTCTGATTTTGTCCCTCTATTTAAGCCCTTTTTCTTCCTTCCGATGCCCCATCTCCATCTATGCTTTCTCCTTCTTCTTTCTTTTTTATTCTTCTTTGTCACAGCGCTCCATCTTTCTTGTCAATTCTCCAGCCATCATCGATTGATTTCTGCTTTCTCGACCATCTTGCCCTGTTTTCCCTCGTTCGCAACCCTTTCGACTGCATCTCATCCCTCGAGTCATCTTCTTAGCAATCTAGGTTAGGCCTCAATTGCCCTCTTTCTTATTTTCTTTTATTTTTCAGCCTGTTAGTCTTCTATATGAGCTCCGCCATTCTTTTCATAAGATTTTACTATCTTTTTCTTGTCGCTTTCTCGAAGATTTTCAAACTTCTTTTGATTTGAATGTCTTCTAAAACTTCACGATCGTCTGATTCTAGGAGTCCATCTGGTCCATTTTTTCAAAATCCTAATTTCCAAGAAAGGACCAAACTTAGGGATGTACCCTGGTCAAACTTTGTACCCAAAATTATTCCATGTTCCTTGTCCCCGAATGATCTTTTCTTGATCTGAATCCGATCCAAAATTCCTCTTGAGTACGAACTGGAACTCCCTAGACCAAGTGACCGGGCTTGTTCCCCTCCTCCGAGATGTTTCTATTTATACTTAGAAGCTTTTTGTGCTTGACTAAGACTTCCCATCCTCCCTTTCATGGTAACTCTTTTCCATTTTTTGAATATCTTCCTTGCTTCCATAGTATCGAACTCCTTTAGGTTCATTATCGGATTCATCTCCCTTTGTCTTTCAAAGTTCATCCAACCATTTTCCTGCTTCTAAACTATTATACTTTTGAGCATCATCTTTCTGTGAAGGACTGGTGGTACTTCTCATCTCAGTTCAGTAAGAAAGGATTGTTGAAAGATGCTCTTTCTTTTATCCATAATTGGAAGGAGAGGTTTTCTTTGTATCCTGTCCGACTTTAGAGTTAGGACTTTCTCCCTGGGGTTTGCTTAGAGAATCAGTTCATCGAGCTCCTAGTTTAGAGAGGGATGACCTCGATTCTGCTAATAAACTTAGGAACTACTGGGCTTCTCCCCTATTTGAACTTCTGAAGGATCAGACCTTGTTTAATATGGGCCTAAGTTCTCTCAACCCCACTAGTATATCACCATACTTCATTTTTTTTTGATCATTCTCTCTTCTTTTTATTATAGAAATGGATGCTCAAGCAGATGAGATGCTTTCTAAGGGACTGCAAGCACACAAGAGAAAAGGGAAGGTTCCCTGTGAGGCTTCAAAAAGGGCGAGGGTTAACACCCCGAGCTCTATAGCTCCTACCGACGTCACTGCCACTTTTGAGGTTCCTCATGATATCGAGGTTGTTCTGATTGCCAAGGTGGGCACTATAGATGGGGCCGCAGTGCCCCCTACATCCTAGGCCCTCCTGTCAATGTTGAAGTTCCGGAGCTTCCTACGGGAGGAAAGAAGAAAGAGAAAAGGAAGGAGAAACAAAAGTCGATTATGATAAAAGTTTGGCGTAAAGCTCATCCCAGTAAGTCCGACAACGATGATGAGGACTCGAAAGAAAATTTCTTCTATAATCGGAACATCATCAGGAGTCTAGTTAACAAGTTTGCCCTTACTCGAGGTGGTGGACAAGATCACTGACTTCAATTATGAGTAGTGCACTTGGGATTCCCTCGAGGCCTTCCTCGAGGTAGCTACTTTGTTTCTTCTTTCTTCCCCTTTTTCATGTGTGTGTGTACACCTAACTTAGGTTACTTCTTGCTGTCAGGTCATCAGTTGCTCACTCATATCAAAATGGTGAATCGCTTAAGGTTGGAAGCATTGAAGGTCCAAGAGGACCATCAAGTCGAAGTCAGCCGCCTCCAAAAAGAGAGAGCCATCGAGGTCGATCGTCTTATGAGGAAGAAGGTCATTGAGATCGAAGCTCTTCAAGAGGTGCTCAAAAAGGAAGAGCAAATATCGATAGAATTGAAGGCCACCCTAGCCTTGGAAGAAGAGAAGAAGAGGAAGGTTGAAGGCGAGATTGCTATTTTGAAGGAACAAGTCTTGAGATAGGTCTTGGAGGTGAAAGCCCAGGCGATTAAGGAGTTCAAAGTCTCCTCTGAGATGAGAGAGCTGAATGTCAAGTTCGGCCAGGAGGCTTTCATCAAGGGGTTCGAGCTTTATGAGGGCAGAATAGCTAGCAAGTTTTTCGAGCTCGACCTCAACTTTCTTATTGAAGGGGCTCTCAAAGAAGAAGTGGGACCATCTGCAACCGCAATCGATCTTCGCCCACCGAGCCTGCCACTGAAGAGCTAGAGCCGATCGGTGCGACATCGAACTCTTTGACTGCCCCTCCAGAGGTCTAAGGCCTCTCAATTTATATTTTTTTTACTTGTTTCCTTTTCTGTACTTAAAAAATATTTTGATCAATGAAGGCAAGTATATTTTGAGAATGAATTTCTTTCTTCTACAAAATCAATGTGGTGATGCTTTCATGCTCTAAGTGCAGTCTCCTGTTGAAGCCGACCCCCTTCCTCAAGGTGTTCCTCTAATGGCCCACATAAAGATCCTAAGGAGGGAGGTTCAGCATCTTAAGAAAAAGTTGGAGAAGATTGAAGACAAGCTTATGAAATAAGAAAAGAACTATGCCAATGCCGCAACTGAAATTAACTGCTTCCATCAATCATCCAGGCAACTATTTAAAGAATATAATACCAAAAAGTTCTACCTAAATGAAGAGCTCGAGGAGGTCAAGAAGCATGCAAGTGAGAAGTCCAAGACTTTAATAGCTAAAGCTTGCTCCTTTGAAGTTGAACTCAATGCGGTAAAGGAAAAAAATGATTATTAGAGGGAAGCTCGGCATGGTCTACTAGCTGACAGGAGTCCAACGGGGATTAGTCCAAGAGATTCTCAGAACTTCAAAATCAACTTCACATCATTGAAGTTTTATACAAGAGTTAAGAGCTCGACTGGAGTAATGAAATCGTTGGTCTCTAGCAACAACTTTGAAAAGCGGATGAGAAGATAGCTGGTCTTAAAAGGCAATTGGCGAAGAGGATGGAGGCCAGCTCGAATAGAGAATCAGATGAACTTCTTTTCTTAAAAAAATTTTTGGAGACCTCCTATTAGCAACATTCATAATAAAATTGGCTAAGCTTCAACAGCTGAAGATCCAACTAACTTATGAGCGACAAACTATTAAGGATGTAGAGGCCAAGTCAGAGATTCTAAGAAGATAGTTGCGGAAGTCCAAAGATAATTACCGACAGATTGATAAGTTATTTATAGAGAGCCTGTTGAAAAGAAAGAAACTTGAAGAAGAGATTACTAGCTTGAAGTAATCTTTGGCGATGGCAGGGATGAACAGTTTGAAGTTTGAAGAATCGGATCCCTCTTAGGACTTCATTTATTTTACCTTTTTTGAACATGATCTTGCAGGCCTTTATTTCGTAATGAACTTCAAATTTAATATAATGATATTTTCTTTAATTATCTCTTTGACTTGCATGGATTTGATGTCTATTGATTTTTTTCATTTTCTTCACCTCATCATTTAACGAAATGACCATCGAAAAATGCCTTCTTCCTGTCTTAGGTAACTATAGGTCTTTATCCACGTTAGGATGAGGTTCTCCTCTTATTTCTAATATGGTTGGCCTTTACCTTTGTTAGGATGAGGTCCTCCTCCTATTCCTAACAAAGTCATTAGGTTACAAAAAGGCCATTGAAAAAGCCTCTCCTCTCCTCCTATCTTAAATAATCGAAGATCTTCATCCATATCAGGATGAGGTTCTCCTCCTGTTCTTGACATGGTTGGCTTTTGCCTTATCCCTCTGCCAAAATGAGATCCTCCCTCTATTCTTGATGGGGTTGGTCTTTACCTTTATTAGGGTGAGATCCTCCTTCTATTCCTAACAAAGTCATTAGGATACAAAAGGACCATTGAAAGGGCCTCTCCTCTCCTCCTATCTTAAATAACTAGAGATCTTCATCCATCTTAGGATGAGATTCTACTCTTATTTCTGACATGGTTGGCCTTTGTCTTGTCCTCTTGTTAGGATGAGGTCCTCCTTTTTTTTCTAATAAAGTCATTAGGGCACAAAAAGGCCATTGAAAGAACCTCTTTCCTCTTTCTATCTTAAATAATCAGAGATCTTCATCTATGTCAGGATGAGGTTCTCCTATTTCTGATATAGTTAGCCTTTATCTTGTCCTCCTATCAGGATGAGCTCCTCCTATTTTTGATGGAGTTGGCCTTTATCTTTATAAGGATGAGGTCCTATTCCTATCCTAACAAAATCATTGGGGCATAAAAGAGCCATTGAAAGGGCCTCTTTCCTCATCCTATCTTAAATAACCAGAGGTCTTCATCTATGCTAGAATGAGGTTCTCCTCCTATTCTTGACACAGTTGGCCTATGCCTTATCCCCCTATTAGGATGAAGTTCTTCTCTTATTCCTAATGGGATTGACCTTTATGTTTGTTAGGTGAGTATATCCATCCCTTATTGTGCAAATGGCCAAGGGGCGCCCAATGGTGTGAGCTATGAGGCCAGCTATCTTTTAATGTTTGTGTTTCTCTAACACCTATCATATTTTCTCACATAATTCATTGCATCTTAGTGCATTGTTGGCCAATAGTATCCTTGATGGAGTAACTTATATGATAAGGACCTCACCCCCAAATGACTTCTATAAATTTATTCATGAACCTTCTTCAAGGCATAGTCAGCTTTTGAAGGTCGGAGATATTTGAGGAGTGGTAGGGAGTACAATATCTTATACAGCTTATTTTCATATAAAATATAGCGGAAAGTTTGATTTCTTAACTTTTGAGCTTCTTTATGGTCTCTTGGAAGAATTCCATCTTTAAGATAAGTAATCAATGGATTGATCCAGCTGGGCTCATGATCAACTTGCATTATTATCTAGGACTCTTCCAAACCTAGGTGCTGCAGGACTTCAAAAAGGACTTCTTTTGATAGTTCGTTTGGGGCTAAGATGGCTAGCTTGGAGAGGGGATTGGCTCTAGTGCTCCCTACCTTGGGGATTTGCTGGATATAAAAATTATTAAAGGCTGAGATCAAGCTCCTTACCTTTTTCAAGTACGTCTTCATGATTTCCTCCAAGCTTCATAATTATCACTGACTTGTCCTAGAACCAACTGAGGTCACTATAAACCTTCAGATGTTTTACTTCTAGTTTTTTGGCTATTCTTAGTCTTGCAAGCAGGGCTTCATACTCTGCTCCATTATTAGTGGCAGAAAAATCGAAGCGTAATGCATACTCCGCTACAACTTCTTCCAGATTGATGAGAATCAAGCCTACACTGCTTTAGAAGCATTAGATGAATCATCCACATATAATGCTTAGAAGTTTTTAGGGAGATTAGCCTTCTCTTTAGGGGGGCAAGGGATAAGAACTTCTTGGTACTCTAATTTGGTTGCATCTAGAATGGTGCACTTTACTATAAAATCGACTAGTATTTGAGCTTTAATGGCTAGTTGAGGTTGAAAATAAATATCAAATTCAGTCAACTCAATTGCCCATTTTGCCACTTTTTCGGAGGTGTCAGGTTGGTGAAGAACTATCTTGATGGGTTGATTAGTAAGGAGAGTAATGGTGCATCCCTGAAAATAAGGTCAGAGCTTTTTGGTTGTAATAAATAAGGCATAAGTTAGTTTTTCTAATTTAGTGCATCTTGTTTCTGCATCCCTCAGAATCCTGCTTATATAGTAGATCGGCTTCTAGACTTTAGCTTCTTCTCTAACTAGTATGGCTCCGATAGCTATGGAGGACACAGTAAGGTACAAGAACATCTCTTCTGCAGGTCTGATTTGGCTAGAAGTAGAGGCGAACTGAGATAGTTCTTCAATTCTTCAAGGGCTTGTTGGCACTCAAGAGTCTAGATAAAGTTCTTAGGCTATTTAAGTACTTGGATGAAGGGCATGCAGTGCTCTGCTGACTTTGAAATGAAGCGATTCAAGGCTGCTACTTTTCTTGTGAGGTGTTGAACTTTGTTTATTATTTTTGGGGTGGTCATCTCTTGGATGACTTTGATCTTTTCTAGGTTGGCTTTAATGCCACGCTCGACACCATGAATCCCAGGAACTTTTCTGAGGTTACTTTGAAAGCATATTTTGTAGGGTTCAACTTTATCTTGTACTTTCGAAGGATGCTGAAGGTCTCCTTAAGATCGGCAATGTAATTTGGTGAAGATCGACTTTTGACTAGCATGTCGTCTACACAAACCATCATGTTGCAGCCGATCTGCTCCTTAAAGATCTTTTTTACCAAGCACTGATAAATGATACCTGTATTTTTAAGCCCAAAGAACATGATCCTATAATTATAAAGATCACAGTCAGTAATAAAAGCATTCTTCTCCTCATCCTTTGGTGCCATCCAGATTTGGTTATAGCCGAAGAAGGCATCCATGAAGGTGAGGAGTTCATGATCCAAAGTTGCATCCATCAGTTGGTCAATTCTAGATAGGGGATAGCTATCTTTTAGGCAAGCTTTGTTTAAGTCTGTGAAATCTATGCACATTCTCCACTTGTCATTTGCTTTTTTAATAAGAATAATATTTGCAATCCAATCCAGATAAAGTACTTCTCAAATGAATCCTGCCTTGAGGAGCTTGTCGACCTCATCCATTATAGCCTTCTGTCTTTCTAGTGCAAAACTATACTTTTCCTACTTTACTGGTCGACATTTAAGGTCCATATGTAGATGATGCTCCATTATTTCTACATCAATCCCAGACATGACTGTAGGCGCCCAAATGAAGACATTAGCTTTCTTTGCAAGAAGGTGATGAGCTGCTTTTTGACTTCTTCTTTCAGATTCGAGCCGATCTCTACAGTGCGCTCTTTATTCCCATCATTCTAAGGGACTTCCTCTAGGTCTTCGATGGGTTGCCCCCTTTCTTTAGATAGGTCATAATGAGCATCAAATCCGTCCACTGGACAAGGGTCTGCTTGTCTTCCTTTCTGTAGGGCAATATTATAATAGTGCCGAGCTAGTGCCTAATCTTCTTTGACCATCCCGACTCCATACCTTGTTGGAAACTTTATTTTTAGGTAGTAAGTTGAAACCACAGCCCCATGTGCATTTAAATCAGGTCAGCTAAGGATCGCGTGGTAGGCAAAAGGGGCTTTGACTACTAAAAAATTGAATTGAGCTCTAGATTGCTTTGGGTACTGGCTCGTTAGTACAGGCAATGTTATTATTCCTTCCATCGACACTGCATCATTTATGAATCCCACTAATGAAAAATTCATCGGACCCATCCTACTATCAGATATGGACATTTTAGAAAAACCATCATAAAATAAGACATCAGTAAAACTTTTATTATCAATTAAAATGCAGTGTACATCATAATCAGTAATATTTAAAGTAATTACAACTTTGTTATTATATGGAAGCCGAACTCCCTAGGCATCTTCTTCAGTAAAAGTGATAGGTTCTTCGATCCACTGCTTCTTTACTGGCTCTGCTGACACAATGGCCTCTCCTTGCTAATGTCCCCTAGTGATAGTGTTGATGATTCCAAGAGGAGGTCGATCTTCTTGTGGCTTGTCCCGTCGAGATGGTTTAGACTGTGGTGGGGCTCTTGGACGATCTTCTCTTCTCTTTAGTCAATGTCTGATAAATTAATTTAGCTGACATCTTCTAGTTAGTACTTCGATCTCATCTTGAAGCTGGATGTACTCTTCAGTACCGTGATCATGGTTATGATGGTAGATATGGTATTTATTGGGGTTGCACTTGGCTAGATTAGTTCGCATCCTCTTCGGTTCTGGCAATTGCTCTTTTATCTCCATCAGTACCTGGGTCATTGAGGCATTCAAGGAAGCATAGCTGTTGAATCTTCTAGAAGGAGAGTTTTGCTGGGTCCTTCGATCCAGACTTTTTTGTCAACAAGCTTGAGGAGTTTAGTCTCATTTGCGCTCGAAAGGAGTTTGGAAGTGTGGCAAAGCTTCACTCGGCTTGTTTTCAGCTGCGGGCTTGTTGGATTCACCTACCTACCACTCTCTTATGGCCTCGTCATCCTTTAATTTGAAGGCCTCCTCCATCCGAGCATAACCTTCAGCTCGGGCTAACATATCAGCAAAATCTCTAAGATATTTTTTTTTGTAGAAAAAATAGAAGATCATTCTTCTGAAGACCGCTTTTTAGTGGAGCCATGGCTATAGACTGGTCCAAGTTTCAAACCTCTAGCACGGTAGTATTGAAGCAGCAGACATAAGCTCGAATGGACTCTCCTTCTTTCTATTTTATATTGATAACAGAGTCTGAACCTCATCATGGGCATCGGCTGCTTATGAAATAAGCTATGAACTGATGGCTCATCTGGTCAAAAAAAATATTGTACTTGACTTAAGGCTCGAGTATCAATTTCTTGCTGCTTCCTTCAAGATAGATGAAAAAGCTCGGCACAGAATGGTGTTTGGTACACCATGAAGCATCATCATCATCATGAAGGCCTCAAGATGGTGGACCAAATCAGAAGTTCCATCATAACTCTCGAACTAGGGGAGCTTGAAGTTCGACGGGATAAGCTCCTGCATGATTTTAGCAGAAAAGGAGGGATCGGTGTAGATGTCATCATGGTGGGCTGGAGTGGCATGATGGAGCTCCTCAATCCATCGGCTCATATCCTGAAGCTTCTAATCGAGAGCATCATCTTGACCATGGATCTCAAAGGGCTGCCAACTATAGATGGGAAAGTCTCCTTTAGAGAAGAATCATGATTGAAGCAAGAACTTCCTACTCTCTGCTTTTCCTTTCTGAGGGTAACGAGTCTGCTGATCTAGGTTGCCCTTCTTGGTTTTGATTCTTGAAGCTCTAACTGATGGTTTTTCGATTGGACTACCATCAAGGACTACTGCATGGCCTATATCATTTCGATAAGGCCTCAAACCTACTATATCAGCAGGTTGAACTGCTCCGAATCCACCATAACCATTGGTGGAGGAGGTTGAGGAGCCGATGATGGTGTTGAAGCAGATGGGTCTGGCTTAGATCTGGTGGTGGAGGTGGTAGATTATTGGCTTGTTGTCTTTCTTGGGAGTATTTTTGGGACTAAAAGAGATCAAATGGAGATGGATCTTGAAGAATTAAAAGAAGAAATTAAACAAGGTCGATTGAGCACTCCTTTTAGAATAAGAGCTTAGAATCTCTTCCTCTAGTGCCAATCCTATTGGTGCAAAAATCTATAAGGATGCCAGAGGTAGTTGGAGTTGGAAAGTTGAGGCCGTCAAATGGAACCTACAAAATAAAGTCCAAACTAAAGGTGGGTGGCTTTGGTAGGACCCTCCGATGCTCAAGTCAGTTCTCCGACCAAGTAGAATAGAGTGTTCAGAAAATAGATAAGCAAAGTGAGGGGAAGGAGAGGAGAGATTAGAGAAAAATGTATCTAGAGGATCCTTTTCATAGATGGAGCATGTAACAAACTGATGATGACATCTGGTAGTGGGCTATTTTAGCCACATAGAGTTTGTTATAGGGATGAATTATTGTTTGTGTCATGTACGAAGGGATCTCAGAGCAAATCCCAATAATATGCGGCTCGGTCAGCTCTTCATAGGGCAAAAGAGAACTGATCAACCTTCCTAGCATGGAAACCTAGTCTCTATGACTTAGGCCATGCCCAACAATAATAAGAACACAACAGAACGCGACACTAGGAAACACCATGAAGAAGAAGAAGAAATAAGGGAAAGAGAACTTTTATTAAATAACCACTCGCTGGTTTACAATAGAAGCTCTCCTAGTCTCTGGATCTCTCATAGATACAAGAGGATCCTTAGATGATCTCTTTCTCTCCCTCTCTCTCTCTAACCCCACCCTTGAGTGTTCTTTTATATAGAAACAATCCTAGGTTACAAGTCGCTCACGAAGTCAACTCTCTAAGTATAAGATAAGGATAAACTCAGAATCCCCATTCCCGCAAGACTCTGCGCAGTCAGATAAAACTACCAAGTTCATGACTCAAACAAATTTGGATTGCAACAAAACTTTATCTATTGGATTTAGAATGAAAAATCATTTAAGATAATGCCTCACCCACTTTAAACCAACTTTTGTGGAGTTCCCAAAATATTGCACAAAGTTGCATGGGTAAACTGCATTCTGTTATTCCTCATTACACTAGCTTCTTTGCTGACCAATATACATCTCGAGACATATGCCCCAGGCCTCATTCTCTTGAGTACTCCTTGTAGATCTTGTACACATTTCTTCAGATTATTTTAGGGCTCAGATTTAGTCTCCAAGTTGCCAAAATCTTAAGAGAGTGTAGTCAGACCTCGAATCCATCCAGTGACCCGATCTGGTTTGCACCATGACCCATGTCTGGTCCAGCCCTAATGTGAGGAGTCACGATATTTGTCGTAACTTATAGGTGGTGGAAATCCTTTTGTTGGAGTTTGAATGTAGGTCGAAGACTTTGGTATTTGTAGTGGACTTATGATCGATTGAGGTTCGTTGGGGGTAGTGTCTAGTGGCTTTAAGAAGTTTGGAAGCTTCCTGAGCCATGTGCAAGTAAGTGCCCCCTGAATTAAGATCTGAAGTTCTACGCTCCATCCTTCATGGTGCGGTTGTT
Source organism: Cocos nucifera (assembly GCA_006176705.1). Taxonomy (NCBI): domain Eukaryota; kingdom Viridiplantae; phylum Streptophyta; class Magnoliopsida; order Arecales; family Arecaceae; genus Cocos; species Cocos nucifera. The sequence continues at coordinate 37,949 of QRFJ01004812.1, read as the reverse complement.
ATATGTATCAGTGATTTGATGAGGTTTCTTTGAATGGCTCCCATGGACAGGCATCGTAGGGATTAAGTAGGTCCACGACTGGATGGAGCGCTGTTGGGAGGAGTGCGATTGGAGAAGTCGATCCAGGAGGAGCGTAATTTAAGGAGTTCGTCCGGAAGGAGCACAACTGGAGGAGTTCGTTCGAAGGAAGAGCGACTGAAGGAGTTCATCTGGATGGAGAGGGACTGGAGGAGTTCATCCGGAAGGAGCATGACTGGAGGAGTTCGATCGAAGGAAGCACGACTGGAGGAGTTTGACTGGAGAGAGCATGGTTGAAGGAGTTCATCCAGAAGAAGTGTGACTAGAGCAGTCCATCCAGAAGGAGTGTAACTAGAAGAGTCCATCCGAAAGAAGTGTGACTGAAGGAGTCCGTTCAAAAAAAGTTTAACTGAAGGAGTTTGTCCAGAAGGAGTATGATTGAAGGAGTCCATCCGGAAGGAGTGTGACTAAAGAAGTCTACCCAAAAGAAGTGCAACTGAAGGAGTCCATCCAGAAGGAGTGCAATTGAGGGAGTCCGTCTGGAAGAAGTGCAGCTAGAGGAATCCATCAGAAAGAAGTGCGGCTAGAGGAGTCCATCCAAAAGAAGTGCAATTGATGGAGTCCATCTGGAAGGAGTGTGACCAAAGGAGTTCATTTAGAAAGAGTGCGATTGAAGGAGTCCATTCAAAAAGAGTTCATTTAGGAGAAGTATGATTAGAAAGAGTGCATTTTCCATGATATAGGACTTCAACTATCTTCAAAACTCATCACCAATCAAGGTCGAGGGGGTGGAACTTTGGTTCTATCATTCATTCCAAGTTAAGAAGCAATGTTAGTTAAATAATAATTCCCTTTTATTGTTCAAGACCACTTGGCCTGGTTTCATTATGCCTTTGATAAGTTCTATGGTATGAACTTGTAGTTGGGAGGATTGATGAATTCCTTCAAAACTAAAGTTGGCGGTTAAGGACTTCGGCAAGAGTTTTTTTACCCCAAATAGCAAGGGCTATGGCATTGTTGTTGTTGCAGTAGAGAGGAACGGCATCAAATGGCATTACTCCTAGCTTCACAACAAACTTCTTAAGCCAGAATGCCTCATTCGCAATTTTTGAGGCAGAGATGTACTCTGCTTCCATGATGGAGTCTATAATTACTCTTTACGTGGAACTCTTCTAGCTTACAACACTATCACTACATAGGAACAGACTTCTTGATGTTGACTTTTGATCATTAGTATCAGACATGAAGTCTGAATTAGTATACTCCTGCATTTGGAGTTCTCTATTACCAAAGATAAAAAATATATTCTTAGTCCTTTTCAAATACTTAAGAATATATTTCACAGAAGTTCAGTGCTCTTTGCCTCGATTTGTTTGATATATGCTTGTGACACTCATAATATGGGTGATATCAGGTCGTGTACAAAGCATTGTATACATGAACCTCCCTATTGTTGAAGCATAAGAGATCTTACTCATGCATTCAATTTCTTTCAATGTGTTGGGGCATATTTTTTTGGAGAGATGAATACCATGTTTGAAGGATACAAGACCCCTCTTAGAGTTCTCCATGCCGAACCTCTTAAGCACCTCCTCAATGTACATCTTCTATGATAGACCTAGCATCCTCCTGGATCTATCTTTATAGACCTTGATCTTTAATATAAAAGATGCCTCATTTAGATCTTTCATAGAAAACTTTTTAGACAACCAAACTTTGACTAAGGTCAACATGAAAATATAATTTCTAATTAGGATGATGTCATCCATGTACAATACAAGAAAGACAACAGCGCTCCCACTAATCTTTTTCAACATACATGGCTACTTCTCGTTCTTGATAAAATCAAATAATTTGATTACATCATTAAAGTGAGCATTCTAGCTTCGAGATGCTTGCTTTAGTCCATAAATGGATCTTTGTAGTTTGCAAATTTTGTGATCACTATCACTAGAGGTGAAACCAAGCAGTTGCTCTATGTAGATATCTTCCTTAAGATATCCATTTAAGAATATCATTTTCACATCTATTTGTTATATTTTGTAATCAAAATATACTACAATGACAAATAGTATGTGGATGGATTTAACATGGCCCATGGTGAGAAGGTATCCTGATAGTCAATGCCTTCGCACTGACTATACCATTTCACCACATGCCTAGCTTTGAATATCTCTACATTTCTATCTATACCAATCTTTTTCTTGAAGTTCTATTTACACCCAAAAGGTACAATACTTTTAGGTGGATCTACCAAGGTACAGACTTAGTTCGAGCATTTTGAGTTAATTTTTGACTTCATTGCCTTTAACCAATTTTTGGAGTCAATATCTAATATCACCTCATTATAGGTTTTGGAGTCATCTCCATGTACCCCATTTCATATGAGAAATATTTTCTCCACATTCTCTAAAAGAATACCTAAGTATTTCTTAGGGGGATGAAAAACCCTACTAGACTTATGAGGTGGAGGAGGCAGTGTATGGATCGATTCAGAATAAACTAGTTCCTCAGGTTTTAAGGCTCATTGCTTTTCAGAGACTTTCTCTTCGAGCCTAATCTATCTTTTCATGCCTCCATCTTGAATAAACTATTTTTCAAGAAAGACAGCATGTCGACTCACAATTATATTGTGGCCTTCTGAATATCCTAAAAACTTATTAGGATATTCGATAAAATGAGCTTTAAGGGACCAAGATTCAAACTTGTTCGCCTGTTGTCTTTTGACATGGGCCAGACAATCCCAATTCTTGAGATGACTCAAATTTGGTTTTCTACCATACCACATCTCATATAGTGTGGTAGAAATGATTTTAGAAGGAATCCTATTCAGTACATAAATTGCTGTTAAAAAACTAACTTCCAAAGAAAAATGGAAAGATCTTTGAAGCTCATCATAGAACAGACCATATCTAATAAAGTCTGATTTCTCCATTCTAAAATTCCATTGAGTTGAGGCATTCCAGGTAGAGTCCACTATGAGACTATGCCATGTTCTTTAGGATAGTCCAAAAATTTTCTACTAAGATATTTATCTCCTTAATTTGATCGAAGAAATTTAAGAAATTTTTTGATCTATTCTTTTAGTTTATGTTTGAATTCTTTGAACTTTTTAAAGGCATCCAACTTGTGATGCATAAGGTACACATACCTATATCAAGAAGAAATATCAATAAAAATAATGAAGTAGAGAAAATCTCCTCTAGTTGGCACATCAAATGACCTACAGACATCTGAATGCACTAGAGCAAGTAACTCTATGGTCCTTTCTCCATATCCCATAAAGGATAGCATGGTCATTTTTTCTTGAAGGCATGGTTCATAGACCGGATATGACTCAGAAGTCAATGGACTCAATAGTTTAGTTTTCTCTAATCTATTAATCATATCTTCTCCAATGTGATCTAGCTTTAGATGCCATATGTACTTTTCATTTACACTATTTCTAGGTTGTTTAGATCCTATGGTATTCATATTTTGCTCGACATAATTCATAAAAATATCAACATGTAACTAAAAGAGACCATTAATAAGAAAACTACTATCAATTTTATTATTTTTAAAATAAATATTTTAGTGGTTCTTACAAAAACTAATTACATAATCTTTCCGCATCAAGTAGGAGATAGAAATTAGGTTCTTGCTCATAGTAGGTAAAAAGCAACAGTTCTTAAGTACTAAAATGCTCCTAGATGATAGTCATAGAGGGTACATTTCCACGATCGTAGAAGCAACCTTTGCTCCATTCCTGACATGTAGGATCATTTTGCCATCCATTTGCCTCCTGCTTGTTGGGAATAGTGTTCCAAAGTCAATCATCAGTCAGTTGATGATTGAGCTATTTTATATAATTATATATAAATTATTAATTAAATAAAAATTATTTTAATTTTTTCATCATAAATCTTTCATCTTCTAATGCACTATTGTTTGTTGTGATGATGTCCTTAAGACTATATAGAATCAACAAAGAAGGATTTATCATTTAGTCCTTAAAATAGTTTGTGACCAAATGATACGTTGTTACCAAGGATGATAATGTTTATCGTGTATAGATCATTATGTGCAAGGAGTGTGGAGACACTGGTATGACATGTAGGTGAGATATAGGGGTACATCTGCACTGAACATGACCAACTCCAGAGCTTTTCTGCTATCAAGGATTGCTCTGATGGGATATGGACATAAGTGTTCCTTCGACCTGAGATCATCATGGTGACTTCCAAGTAACTCACTATGATTTGGTGCTAAACTACCTAAAATTTTAATTCAATGATGAAAGATTTTTGGATACAGTCAAGTACTTGAGGAGTCAGTGCGTGAGTCAAGATGGGACTGACCACTCCTGATCATAGGAGCTATGTTCAATAGCATTTTGATTTTGCAAAGCCTTGATCAGGATAGTTCTAGTGAGGGGTCACAGGACTAATTACTTTGAGATATGATTTGGATGTATCTTTTAGGGTTGACAGTTAAATCTTGAGTCATCCTATGCATAGAGGTCAAAGAGATGTATTATGCGATGACCATATTCACGTAGGTTTTGAATGTTGTGATTGCACTATTCGATCATCTGAACATCGGGTATCATTGCTAGATGGTTACTTTGATTAGTACATAAAATTGGTTCCTACCCTACCGACTTAGGTTCGAACCTATAGGGTCACACACACTAGAGGTTCCTATCCAATCTAAGGCTGATTAGGAGATGTTTAATTACTGATTTGATTACTAATTAACTTAATTTGATTGAGTGATTATTTTTGGATCAAGACCAAAGAATTGGATTCATTTGGATTCAACCCGATTAGGTTATAAGATGATCTAACCATTAAGGAGGTTTAATCTCTGATTTGATCAGAGGTTTAGCTGTTAGATATATGTGCCCCAGAAGCCAGAATTGGCTGACACTTGTAATACACTTCTAGGGGCAAAATTATAATTTTGATTATAATCAATAAAATGGGTTATTTTCTATCACATATGTGTATTTAGTGTCTGTGATACATCCTTTAAGTTAATGGTAATGATAATTCATATTATCAAGAGTTGAAAATTTAGGACATGAATAATCATTATTAACTCATAAAATGCTCCCGACCATAGGATCATCATGAGGATGGTGATTGATCCAGAAGGTTGGTGTCCAATCGCTTCTCTTTAGTAGATGAGTCTTGAGTCTACGGTGTGGAGACACCGGAGCGAGAGTACAGGTACTCGTTAGAGAACGAGGGCACTGAGCGTGACCACCTCGAGTAGTCATTAGGAAGTCTACCTTCTCGTCAATGACTGACTCGATGCTGCAGTAGTGTGTCTGGTTCTTTGACCTGAGATGCATCGGCAGTTCACCTTGAGGGTGTTATAGTTTGACTACACCATTACTCGGTCTCCTAGCCATATGGAACCCTGAGGTGTATGTTGGCTATAGCATGTTCATTGTAGGAACTGGATTGCATCAAGATGGAATCTATCTACCTCGGTGGTAGAGGAGCAGCCCTATGATGATCATGAGAATCAAGTCCAGAAATCCCATGGCCATGGCAGAGTGAAATAATAGAAAGAGTTTCTATTTAGATTTTCACATTGGACTCGAATCGAATGATTACATCATATGACAGAGACTAGGGTTTGACGAGTTCACCTTAACCCTAATCTGATCGGGGCTCAAGATAGAAGAACTTAATCACACAGGTAGCTGCACCAAGAGGTTCGCATTCAGCTCTGATGGGTTGCCACCATATACTGCTAGGTGTCACTGGTGGATTTTGGGAGCAATTAGAATGATTTAGATGATCGATCATTCTAGCTGTTCGAATCAGAAGAGTTCTGATCCATCGAAAGGAGTTTCGATGATGTCGATGATAGAGATCATGACATATCCCATTACCATACAGAACTGAACCTAACTGGGTCACACAAACAAGGGTTTGAATCTGGTGATCATCAATTGAACTGATCTAGTTCAATTGATCTGAATGAGATTCAATTAGGTTCAAGGAAATCGTGCTAGCACTCGATTGAACCTAACGTTCTTCTTTTACTATCATAAATAAGTTGTCCTGACTGAGCCAAAGGAGTTTGTGCTCAATCAGAGGCCTTCATATGGTCTGACTGGAGGTTGTCCAAGTCAGAAAAGGTTGTCTTATTTGTAAGACATTACCTGCCATTTTTGGTCACCTGCCATTTCTTGTTCTTTGACTTTGGTCAAAAGTCTACCTTTGACTGGTCAAACGTTGACCATTGACACCTTTGACTTTTGACCACATGTCATGCACCTATTGGAGAGCTGGTGGGGGCCTGTCCCCCTGCCAGAACCTGGCAAGGAGAAGGGCGCACGCCAAGGGTGGCCACCCTTGGCGTGAGCCCAAGTAGGAGGCGCCTAGGAGTCCTTGTTGGACAAGGACTCCATCCTCCCTTTTGGATTCCAATCAGAGTTCTACTAAGAATCCAGTTTGACTGGTCTTAGGCGCCCTCTAAGGAGGAATCCAGGGGTCTCTATTCCCAACCAATCAGATTTAGATCTGATTTCACAAAGGGTTGTGATTGGTTGAGAAGGAAGAGGAGTTGGATCACAAGAGGTCTATAAATAAGACCCTGCGCCCAACTCCTAATTAAGATTGAATGCAAATTCCCCATGCCCCAAGGCTGCCTCTCCCCTCCTTCTCCATGCCATAGTCTCTTCTCCCTCTCCTCTCCACGTCCAAAAGTGTTTTGGACTTAGGTTGGTGCGATTCAGATCAAGGAAAGGCGATCAAAAGCAAGAAGGCTGCGCTGCTGCAAAAGGACGACTGCAGATCTTCAAAAGAGTTTTGAAGATCCTCCAGATCAGATCCAGATCTGAATTTTTGGAGGTGTGATAGAGAAGAAGAGGATCTCCAGATCCAACCCGAGTGGATACCGGTAGAGGCCAGGCGCTTGCGTGGCTAGAGATCCAGAACCTTCCGCTGCAATCAGGATCATCTACAGGGTAATAGGATTACCCAAATCAGGTAAATTAAATTTGATTTAATTTATCTTATTTTATTTTATTTATTAAAATAATAAGAATCAGATCTGAAACATATATCAAGATCTGATTGAGATCAAGAGAAAAAATTTTTGAAATATATCTCTTGATCTGAATCAGATCTGGAACGAACCTGGACCGGGAAATCAGGATTTCCCTTCAACTGGTATCAGAGCCATGGTTCTAAATTGTTTAGATCTGATTTTAATTTTATTTTAATTAGAAAATAAAGTGATTTCAGATGTCACATGAGATGTGATCAGATCTGAAATCAGAAAAAATTAAAATTAAATGATTTGGATCTAAGAACATGAAGATATGCATGACTAGTTCTAGAATAGAATAGTTCTATAGAATAGTTTTGCATGTCTTTGATTTAATCTGATTAAATCATATTTTAGATCTTCTTATTTACTATTTTTTGATATTATAAGTGTTATAATAACATCTGATAAAATAGCAAATAAAAATTATTTAATTTTAAATATCATATGAGATATGATTGATGCATGTCTAGACTAGTTGTAGAATAGTTCTACATAATTGTCTAGATTAGAATTTATTTTGATTAGATCAATTTAAATCTAATTTTTTAGATTATTATGAGATAATTTAGATCTGAAAATATGCATGATTTGATACATGAGATGTATGCAAAATATGCCTTGATTAGATCTAAATTTGTATATGAGATATATGATATAGATCTATAACTGTTTTGTAGATTTACATGTTCCTGATTAAGGCGTTCCTCTTGGCCGTCCGGTCATAAGAACGAAGAAGGGTTTAAAGGCCCTCTCTTCCCATTCGATGGGGTGTTCTTATGACGTGTAGGGGTGCTGCGTGTTCGTCCTTAATCAGAAACCCAAAACTTACTTTCTGCAAAACCCTAGATCCTGAAACCCTAGGATTTATTGTGCATATTTTGTTTATGAACCCTAACTTAATTAAGAATTAAGTTTATGGAATATTAATTAGGTCTAAAATTGAGAATTTCAGATCTAAGACATATTCATAATACTGGGTTCGGGCTTGGGTAGCTCAATTAGGTCTAAGCGGTTGATCAAACCGAATCAAGAGTTGGTTAGATGGGATCAACAATGCTTAAATTGACCAGCCTAATAGGATTAAGTCTGGGTCAAGATCGAGTCACGATCAAGCAAGACCTAATTAGGCTCAGAGGTTAGAGTCTGGATTGTAGGCTAACCCAATTGGTTCTGACTCAACAATTTGGTGTCTAAGGTAAGTTTGGCACAGACGACCGACTGGTTTTTAATTGGAAGCTACTCGACCTGAATGCGTTCTTGTGCGAGTTAATGGCATATTCCTTCCACCGGTCTCACTTACCTGGCCATATCTGTTGACACAGTTCTGATCTGAGGTGGTCAATAATCCGAGCTAACCCATGCCACTAGGTTAGTCATAATTGTTATGACTAAGCCAAGTCTAGTTTAATGAGACCTGAATCAATTCTCCCTAAGAAAAGATTAAGTCTGAGGTCTTCCACCATTGTAGATGTGCGGGCCCTTCCCGGGGTTGATTGTTCTCGGCTGGATACAGTGGCTCAGTTGCACCGGGAAGATGCAACCATGTCTATTAGGCATTGGATGCTATGGGCTGGAGGATGAGTTGGGCTCAATATTTCCGGATACGGTGAGAGACTCCAATTAGGAACCCAGTCTATGCAAATGGTGGGTCTGACTTAACTAAGGAGTGGATCAATATTCCGGATACGGTGAGATTCATGAATTAGAGACCAAGTTTGGGTGCACCATGATTAGAGAATCATTGAACAAGAGTTGTTCACTCATTGGCTAACCCATCACCAATAACTGTTAGGTGAGGTGATGAGTCAGTTGGTGAGACCGCACCACCCACTAGAAATCATCAATCGCGGAGATTTTCGCATCTCTACAGAGGGAGTGTAGGGATCCGAGAAAATAGTGGGAGCTAATTTGTTTAAAAATAAAATCCCTAAACAAATTGGTCAAGTCAAAATTACAGTATCTAACTAGAATCTTTGACTCTCTACAGGAAAATGTCTGCGTCCAACCCACTGGCACGTATCCTAGACACACATAGACTGACTGGACCCAATTATAAAGATTGGCTCAGGAACTACAAAATTATTTTGGGTTCAGAGAAGTTAACACATGTTTTGGACCAGGACCCTCCCACCTTACCAGCTCGTCCATCCACTGAACAGAGAGCGTCTCTGGAAAAATGGATTGACGAAGATAATAAGGCCAGATACTACATGTTGGGCTCGATGTCTGATGAGCTCCAGCGCCAACATGAAGATATCGGGACTGCTCGCCAAATGTTGGCTCACCTGCAGGAGATGTTTGGTGAACAGAGTCGCGCAGCCAAATATCAAGTCACGAAAATGACTTTTTAAGGCTAAGATGCGTGATGGGCAGTCAGTCCAAGATCACTGTCTGACAATGATCAAGGACATGGAAGAGCTTGAGAAGCTCGGTGTGAAGTTGGACTTGGATCTTGCAGAACGATATTATTCTGCAATCCTTGACTGATGCATATGGGCAATTCATCATGAATTACCACATGCATAAACTTCAAAATTCCTTGGCCGAGTTGATGAATATGCTGGTTACCGCTGAGCTTTCTATGAAAGGTTCTAAAGGCTCAGTTCTTGCTATGGAACGGACTTCTTCCAAAAGAAAGTCTTATGGAAAGAAAAAGAAGTCTGTGAAAAAGCAAAAGGTGGAAGGATCAAAGAAGAAGAAGGCAGAACCGAAGAAGAAGGTCCGATGGCAAAGGAAAGTGTTTCCATTGCAACAGCGACGGCCATTGGAAGCGGAACTGCCCTACTTACCTGGCCACCCTGAAGAACAAGAAGGAAGGTCCTTCTGGAGGTATGCTCGTTATTGAGTCTAACCTTACGGTTTCTTCTGCATCCAGTTGGGTGCTTGACTCTGGTTCTAGTGCTCATCTGTGCACTTCTATGCAGGGTCTTGAGGATAGCAGGAGGCTGAGGGATGGAGACATGATCCTACGCATCGGTAATGGAGCAAGAGTTGCTGCAGTAGCCGTGGGAACATACCCTCTTCGATTACCATCTGGTTTAGACTTAGTTTTAAAAGACTGTTATTATGTGCCTGCAGCTAGCAGGAATTTGATTTCTGTTTCATGCTTAGCACAAGAAGGTTATGTGATCACCTTCTTTAAGGACCATTGTAACATTCTTTATGAAAGAAATAAAATTGCAAATGGTTTCCTTGTTAATGGTCTTTATCAGTTGCATATTGATGTACCTGTTTTAACTATCGAGCAAAACGTGAATGCCAAACGACCTAGGGATAGTCCAAACGACAGATATCTATGGCACCTGAGATTAGGTCATATAGCAGAAGATAGGATTAACAAATTGGAGAAAAATGGGCTATTGAGTCCATTGACTTTTGAGTCATATCCAACTTGTGAATCTTGTCTTCAAGGCAAAATGACTAAACTCCCTTTTGTTGGACATGGGGAGAGGGCCACAGATCTCCTTGCCCTAGTACATACTGATGTGTGCGGCCCATTTGATGTGCCGGCTAGAGGCAATTTTGTCTACTTCATTACCTTTACCGATGATCTGTCTAGGTATGGGTATGTGTATCTTATGAGACACAAAGTCTGAAGCTTTTGAAAAGTTCAAAGAATTCAGACATGAAGTAGAAAAACAAACTGGAAAACCCATTAAGGTTCTTCGATCAGATCGAGGAGGTGAATACCTTAGCCGGGAATTCCTAGACTATCTTAAGGAAAATGGCATAGTCTCTCAATGGACTCCACCAGGAACACCTCAACTCAACGGGGTTTCAGAACGGAGAAATCGGACTCTATTGGATATGGTTCGATCCATGATGAGCTTCACAGACCTCCCTGATTTTCTTTGGGGACATTCATTATTAACTTCAATTTATCTACTGAATAGGGTTCCCTCTAAAACCGTTCCTACCACACCGTATGAGATATGGCACGGTAAGAAACCAAGTCTGAGTCATCTCAGAATTTGGGGTTGTCCGGCTCATGTCAAAAGACAACAAGCGGACAAGTTAGAGTTTAGGTCCTTTAGAGCTCGATTCATAGGATATCCTAAAGAGTCATTAGGATACTATTTCTACATTCCAGAAGACCACAATGTGATTGTGAGTCGACATGCCATATTTCTTGAAAAATAGTTTATTCAAGATAGCGGCATTGGAAAGCAGATTAAGCTTGATGAGAAAGTCTCACAAGCAGAACGAGCTAAGGACCAAGTGGAACCAAATCAGGTTGAGCCAATAAGAACACTACCTCCTCCACCTCGTAGATCGGAAAGAGTTTCCCGTCCCCCTGAAAGATACTTAGGTATTATTTCAGAGGAAGTAGAGGAAATGTTCCTCATAGGTAATGGTGCTCATGGTGATGATCCCAAAACCTACAACGAGGCGATATCAGATATCGACTCCGAGAAATGGCTTGAGGCAATGAAGTCAGAAATTGACTCGATGCACTCAAACCAAGTCTGGACCTTGGTAGATCCACCAGAAGGTATAGTACCTATTGGGTGTAAATGGATCTTCAAGAGAAAGATTGGTGCAGATGGGAATGTGGAGACATTCAAGGCTAGACTAGGTGGCAAAAGGTTATAGTCAACGCGAAGGCATTGACTATCAGGATACCTTTTCCCCAGGTAGCTATGCTAAAATCCATCCGCACATTGCTTGCCGTTGTGCAGCCTATTTCGATTATGAAATATGGCAAATGGACGTGAAAACGGCATTCCTAAATGGATATCTTGAGGAAGATATCTATATGGAACAGCCGCTAGGTTTCACATCCAGTGATACTGATCACAAGGTTTGCAAGCTGCAAAGGTCCATATATGGACTTAAGCAAGCATCTCGGAGCTGGAACACTCGTTTCAATGATGTGATCAAAAAGTTTGGTTTCATCAAAAATGAAGAGGAACCATGTGTTTTCAAAAGGGTCAGTGGGAGCGCTGTTGTCTTCCTCGTATTGTACGTGGATGACATCCTCCTTATTGGGAATGATATTCCCATGTTGACATCAGTCAAGATGTGGTTGTCCAAGGAATTCTCCATGAAAGACCTAGGTGAAGCATCCTTTATTCTAGGAATTAAGGTCTATAGGGATAGACCGAATAGGATGCTAGGACTTTCACAGAAGATGTACATAGAGGAAGTACTAAAGAGGTTTAGTATGGAAAACTCTAAGAGGGGATTAATACCCTTCAGACATGGTATTCATCTTTCCAAGAAGATGTGCCCCAGCACACCTGAGGAAATAGAACGCATGAGCAAGATCCCTTATGCTTCTGCAATAGGGAGCCTCATGTATGCCATGCTATGTACACGACCTGATATAGCCCATGCTGTGAGTGTCACAAGCAGATATCAGTCAAATCCAGGTGAAGAACACTGGACTTCTGTGAAATGTATCCTTAAGTACTTGAGAAGAACTAAGGATATGATGTTGGTCTTTGGTAATGGAGAACTCCAAGTTCAAGGGATACACAGACTCGGACTTCATGTCCGATATAGATGATCGAAAGTCGACATCTGGAAGTCTGTTTGTGTGCAATGGTGGAGCTGTCAGCTGGAAGAGTTCCAAGCAAACTGTGATAGCAGATTCCACCATGGAAGCAGAATATATAGCTGCATCAGAGGCTGCGAAAGGAAGCATTCTGGTACAAGAAGTTTGCTGCAGAAATTGGAGTAATGCCATCAGATGCCATTCCTCTTTACTGCGACAACAATGGCGCCATAGCCCTTGCTAAGGAGCCGAGGTCTCACCAGAAGTCCAAGCACATTGAGCGGCGATACCATCTCATCCGCGATTACCTTGAGAAAGGTTACGTTGAGGTCAAGAGAGTCAACTCCACAGATAATGTGGCAGACCCACTTACAAAGCCGTTGGGCCAGCAGAAGATCGAAGCCCACCTTGAGAAGATGGGACTTAGACTTGTAGCCAATTGGCTTTAGGACAAGTGGGAGATTGTTAGATATATGTGCCCTAGAAGCCAGAATTGGCTGACACTTGTAATACACTTCTAGGGGCAAAATTATAATTTTGACTATAATCAATAAAATGGGTTATTTTCTATCACATATGTGTATTTAGTGTCTGTGATACATCCTTTGAGTTAATGGTAATGATAATTCATATTTTCAAGAGTTGAAAATTTAAGACATGAATAATCATTATTAACTCATAAAATGCTCCCGACCATAGGATCATCACGAGGATGGTGATTGATCCGGAAGGTTGGTGTACAATCGCTTCTCTTTAGTAGATGAGTCTTGAGTCTACGGTGTGGAGACACCGGAGCGAGAGTACAGGTACTCGTTAGAGAACGAGGGCACTGAGCGTGACCACCTCGAGTAGTCATTAGGAAGTCTACCTTCTCGTCAATGACTGACTCGATGCTGCAGTAGTGTGTCTGGTTCTTTGACCTGAGATGCATCGGCAGTTCACCTTGAGGGTGTTATAGTTTGACTACACCATTACTCGGTCTCCTAGCCATATGGAACCCTGAGGTGTATGTTGGCTATAGCATGTTCATTGTAGGAACTGGATTGCATCAAGATGGAATCTATCTACCTCGGTGGTAGAGGAGCAGCCCTATGATGATCATGAGAATCAAGTCCAGAAGTCCATGGCCATGGCAGAGTGAAATAATAGAAAGAGTTTCTATTTAGATTTTCACATTGGACTCGAATCGAATGATTACATCATATGACAGAGACTAGGGTTTGACGAGTTCACCTTAACCCTAATCTGATCGGGGCTCAAGATAGAAGAACTTAATCACACAGGTAGCTGCACCAAGAGGTTCGCATTCAGCTCTGATGGGTTGCCACCATATACTGCTAGGTGTCACTGGTGGATTTTGGGAGCAATTAGAATGATTTAGATGATCGATCATTCTAGCTGTTCGAATCAGAAGAGTTCTGATCCATCGAAAGGAGTTTCGATGATGTCGATGATAGAGATCATGACATATCCCATTACCATACAGAACTGAACCTAACTGGGTCACACAAACAAGGGTTTGAATCTGGTGATCATCAATTGAACTGATCTAGTTCAATTGATCTGAATGAGATTCAATTAGGTTCAAGAAAATCGTGCTAGCACTCGATTGAACCTAACGTTCTTCTTTTACTATCATAAATAAGTTGTCCTGACTGAGCCAAAGGAGTTTGTGCTCAATCAGAGGCCTTCATATGGTCTGACTGGAGGTTGTCCAAGTCAGAAAAGGTTGTCTTATTTTGTAAGACATTACCTGCCATTTTTGGTCACCTGCCATTTCTTGTTCTTTGACTTTGGTCAAAAGTCTACCTTTGACTGGTCAAATGTTGACCATTGATACTTTGACTTTTGACCACATGTCATGCACCTATTGGAGAGCTGGTGGGGGCCTGTCCCCCTACCAGAACCTGGCAAGGAGGAGGGCGCACGCCACCCTTGGCGTGTGCCCAAGTAGGAGGCGCCTAGGAGTCCCTTGTTGGACAGGGACTCCATCTCCTTTTTGGATTCCAATTAGAGTTCTCCTAAGAACCAACTTTGACTGGTCTTAGGCGCCCTCTAAGGAGGAATCCAGGGGACTCTATTCCCACCAATCAGATTTAGATCTGATTTCACAAAGGGTTGTGATTGGTTGGGAAGAAGAGGAGTTGGATCACAAATAGTCTATAAATAAGACCCTGCGCCCAACTCAAATTAAGATTGAATCATGATTCCCCACACCCCAAGGCTGCCTCTCCCCTCTTCCTCCATGCCAAACCCACCTTCTCCCTCTCCTCTCCATGTCCAAAAGTGTTTTGGATTCTTGGTTGGTGCGATCCAGATCAAAGAAAGGCGATTGAAAGCTAGAAGGCTGCACTGCTGCAAAGGACAACTGCTGATCTTCAAAAGAGTTTTGAAGATCCTCCAGATCAGATCCAGATCTAATTTTTGGAGATGTGATAGAGAAGAAGAGGATCTCTAGATCCAACCTAAGTGGATACCGGTAGAGGCCAGGCACTTGCGTGGCTAGATCCAGAACCTTCCGCTGCTTATAGGATCATCAACGGGTAATAGGATTACCCACTTCAAGGTAAATTAAATTTAATTTAATTTATCTAATTTTATTTTAATTTTTAAAATAATAATAATCAGATCTAAAATATCTTAGATCTGATCTAGATCAAAGAAATTTTTTTTTGAAATATATCTCTTGATCTGATCAGATCTGAACAAACTTAGTCCAGAAAATCAGGATTTCCCTTCAACTAGTATTAGAGCCAAGGTTCTAAAAGTATTTAGATCTAATTTTAAATTTATTTTAATTAAAAAATAAGTAATTTTAGATGTCACATGAGATATGATCAGATCTGAAATCAAAAAAAATTAAAATTAAATAATTTGGATCTAAGATTAGAAAATAGGCATAACTAGTTCTAAAATAGAATAGTTTTATAGAATAGTCTTGTATGTTTTTAATTTAATTTGATTAAATCATATTTTTGTTTGAGTGATTATTTTTGGATCAAGACCAATTGAATTGGATTCATTTGGATTCAACCCAATTAGGTTATAAGATGATCTAATCATCAAGGAGGTTTAATCCCTGATTTGATCAGGGGTTTAGCTTGATTAATTTTTGATTTGATTAGGATTTAACTGAGTCTAATAAAGTCTAAATAAGTTGGGTTTATTCTGATCTAATTGAGCTCAATGAATTTGGATTGGATTAGTTCAATTGGATGTCAAACATAAGACTAGTTTGACTAGTCTTCCCATGTGCCACATCACCCTTTGACTTGCGCCTTTTGATCTCCATGAGAAAGAAGTTTCTTGTGAATTTTTTCCATGCAAGGGAGGACGTGCGTTCTCCCTTCTCACATGCCATAAGGATTGGCTTCATCTGGTTATCAATTGAATTCGAATGGGATTTGAATTTCAATAGATAACCACTTGATCTATATCACTTCCTCATGCCTCCTTTGTTTGTGCGCATCTATAAAATATCTGATTTTATGGACGTGCAAAAGTAAAAGGAAGAAAAGTGAGAACATTGAGATACCAGAGAAGAGAAAGTTTCTTCTCTATGTGCATGAGAAAAAATAGAAAATAGAGAGCATTAGGCATAGTGGATTTTGGGTGAGTACATATCCTAGAATCTATCTAGGGTTCGAGATTTAGATCTGTGAGTTATGAGGGTCGTGACTTCATAGATCTTGGTGGAAGACCTCTTCTTCATCATCTTTTGTGTTCGTCAGGATCCGGACATTCGACGACCCTATAAAGAAGATCAAAGAAGTTTGATCTACATCAGCATTAAAGGTTCCTGCAATGAACTAGCACTCGAAAGGAGTTGATCAAGATCAGATCCTCATGTGGATTACCCATGGAGGCCATGATGTGTGTGTGGCTGCATCGCAGCATTCAGATCTGCACCAAGAAGATCAGATTGTGGCATTCTTCTACCCACGAAAAGATAATGTGTTCTGAACAATAGAGCAGTAAAAATAGTTTTACTGTAGTCATTATTTTTTTTTCATATATGCATTTATATATGATATATTAGATCCTGTAGCATGTAGAATATTTAGATTAGATCTGTATCTCTTATTATTAATTTAATTAATAATAGTTTCTGCTATATATGTTTTTTTTAAAAAAAATTTAAAAGTAGAGCTAGAAATCTTATTCGCTCCCTACAGTTGGTATCAGAGCAATAGGTTCTTTAATGTATTATACATGCATGATTTAGATTAATTTTAGATTAGATATAAATAATAATCTGATCTAAAAAATAAAAATGATGATCGCACAAACTGTAGGTTGTCCTGCTGTAAGGTTTATCCCTTATAGTGGAGAGGTTATCCTAGTACGTTGCGATCTATAAAATTGATTATAAAAATTTTAGATTAGATCTAATAATTTTTATGATGTGTTTGAAGGGTTTAATTTAAATTTTATCATGAATTAGTATTTAGATTAGATATAAATAATTTCATGATTTTTTATATAGAGTACATAGTTTTAGATTAAATCTGAATAGGATCTTAAGAAGGTTCTGTTCGCCAGTCGAGTTGGCTCCCTCAGGAATCGAGCTGGCTCGACTAGCATGCCAACCACAATATAGTTTTTGATTATTACTCCAGTCGGGTCGGTCAGGAACTGAGCCAGCTCGACTTTAATTTGGGCCAGCTCGGATTAGATTCGAGCCTACCCAATGGGAACGATGGCCTTTGGGCCTTTCACATGAGCCGACTATCTTAAGGATTGAGCTGGCCTTCGGGCCTTTCACATAAGCCAGCTGTCTCAGGGACCGAGCCAGCTCGGCTTCGACTTGAGCCAGCTCAGATGGGATCCGAGCCAGCTCAACTAAGAAGTTGGCTGAATGTCTAAAATGACTAGTTTTATAAAATCAAACCTACATCTAGTGCTTGTTTATGAAATAAGCCGATCCATTTTTAAAATAAGTTGATCTATTTAGTGAAACAATGCTAGGATGTAAAGAACCTTCCAAATTTTGAAAAATATTTTTAAAATGTCGAACCCCAACCCTCAGTGATAAACTTAATTAAAAATTAAGTATGATGAATCAGGATCTAGAATTATGATTTAAAGATCCTAAGTCATTGATTATAAAATGTGGGTTATCGGATTAGTCGAATTAGGTCAATTAATTGGGTTAGACCTTAGGTTAGTTAAACAATGGACTAAATTATAGTAATTAATCAAATCTAACAAAATATTAATTTAGATTAGGTCAAGGACTCTTTAGACCAAATTACAATAGTTAAATTTGGTCAAGCCCATGCCTTTAACGAGGACCAAATGGACTTGATTCATGGCTATGCGGTCGAACCTAAAATTGCTAGGTTGGTCAAATTGAACTAACAAACCGCATGGTGTCTAAGGTAAGTCTGGTAGCTCAGACCAGTGGTTTTTAATTGGGATCTACTCGTACTGATTCGGTCTTTGATGAGTTAATGGCATATCCCTTCCACTAATCTCACTTACCTAGCCATCCTGGTGAATTAGGTTTTAATTAGACCACTTGGTGATTTGGGCTCACCCATGTAAATTTGGTAAATTAGTTTGAGTGATTTAGGTGCTCCTAATGCCAGTTTCAATTAGGTCCTTATTGATCTAACTTGGTGAAGTCAGTGGAAGGATCCAAATTGATTGGTTAATTCTTCTTAAAAATTGGTTAATAAAATTCTCTAAAATTATTAGTCCTTTAAAATGATAAAGTTATGGTGATAACTAAGTCATAGCCTCCCATTAAGTTGAGTGATAATGGATTTATTGGTTTAATAATCATTGGAGGTCCAAAGATCTGGTGCTTATTAACTAATAAAATTATCATTCATAATATGATAATTTAGCCATATCTTTCTAATGGTGGTCAGGTTGGCCAGCCAAAGTCAGGCTTGATCATTCATTGGTTAGATGCACCAAATCTGGTTATGTTAATGGTTGGACCTAACTGAATCTTTTTAGTAGAGGCCAAAGCCTACTGTTAAATTACTAGAAGTTGTTGGTGAAACAATTGGTTATGAACCTGAAAGAATAAGTGCCCTACAAGCCAATCACATGTGTGATGTGATGGGACTTTTCTATAAAATTTTCAACTCATGTAATGATATTTAATAAAATTGAGACATTTGATTCATCATTCCAGTTGCATCTATTATACTTAAAGATTATGATGAACCCCAAAGATTAGGACAATGATTTTTAGGGACATGAATGAGTCATGCCTATGAGACCTAAAAATCCTAAAATTCTAATCTTAAACATTCCTAGTCATAGGAACATTGAGTCGGGGATCAATGTTCTGGATAGACTAGCACATCTTATATATGCTCGATGGAGAGGATGACGGATCTCATAAGCCACTTGTGTGGAGATACTAATACAAGGATGTAGATGCTCATCGAGATATGAGTTCACTAAATTGACTCGCTAAAGAGAACATCTTATAGAACCTTACTTGTATGTCAAAAGATGGTTCTCTAAGTGGGAGTTATGCAAGTAATCTTTAGACTTGAGACCACCTTGGTACCTTATGCACATAAGCCCATATTTTTGGTTCACACTCAATCATGATATTAGGTCATGAATGGGATGTTCTGGATATAGTCAAGTGTGTATGAAGGTAGTGAGTAGGTCAACAAGGAATCGATCACTCCTAGTAAGAGGAGATGACATCCTATGTATTCTCATCTAATGATAACTCAATAAGACTTTGGCCAAAGCAGAATGAAGATTAGATAGGGCTTCTAATCATTCATTAAGAATTATCATTAATTGATAGAGAATCAACATGAATATGTATTTAAGTTTGATATTTGTCCATGCTCATAAACATATTCAGGATGTAGAATGATCGAGGGATTGAATTGCACGAAAACTTGCCATTGAAGGATATTTTTGGTATTTCTACCAAATTTCACATCTTTTGGGTAGTCATGATATATTGCTAGATGTCAATCTTGACTTGTGGATTTGATTGAAATTAATTAAACTAATTCGATCCTCAATTAGATGGTTCTTCTAATTGGTGATATCGGGTTAGCATTAATCCTAATCGATCAAGATTGAGTTCAATCAGATTAGATTAAAATGCATCCGAGCCTACTGCTGGCTAGATGTGGAGCCCAATGGGTCACACACATAAAGGAATTGGTCAAGAATTATTTTTTTAGGATCATTGGATCCTAATTGGATGGCTAATTGACATGCTAGCATCTGTTGGCTAACCTAATTCCTTGCTAAATTAGTTTTGGCTCGAATCCTTGCACTTTTGGCTAACCAATTTTATTTTAATATGAATTTTGGTTAAGTCTAAAGGGTTGGCCATCAGATATTTGCCATATGGCATTAGCTAGATTTAATTTGGACTTATTTTGGAAGAGTCCAAGGGGCTTGGGACTCTTTCTCATAGTTGGTGCCATAATATGTGGCGCATGAATTTAAACGACGCATAAGAGGACCTAAAGTCCTTCTACTTTGAAGCATTGACCAGGTCAACACCCTTCTGTAGAGTCTCTCTCTCATAAGGTGCCTACAATTATTGATTGGTCAAAGTCTTGTGGGTGCAGGACTTTATTTCCCAAGAATACTACATGAAAGATTGCGTAGTTTCAGATTATTAGCACCTAAGAGTCCTTCTGCTTGAAGGCACTCCAGTAGGCAACTACTCTGGGACTCTCTCTCCCTTATCCATGACATATCAGAAGAAAAGTCAAAGAAAATTCCGAATAAATCAGATGAAATTCGGAATTAATACGGGAACGACGTATATACGACGTTTCGGAGGCAGAAATCAGTTTTTCTATGCCTCTAAGACTCCTTATGCATTAAGGGACTTATCTAACCCCTTGATAAGACATTTTAATGGCTGATAAGGGCTTGGGAATGGATGCTATTGGTGCCTCATCTAGATCTATAAATAGGATACGGATGAAAGTGTCCGGCATTCTAATTCCAGAAGCTTGTTTTAATTTTCTTCCTTCCTTTCTTTTAGACAAGGTATTGTCAAGACAAGGAGTCTTCCTTTAGACAAGGTCTTGACTAATACAAGGAGTCTTAATTAAGACAAGGGTTAAGAAGATTATTTAAGAGATTTAAGAGAGAAAATAAGGGAGAATAAATTAGAGAGAAGAAGGGAGAAGGAAGGCCAAGCAATTCTAGTTTAGAATTCAGCAATCAAGGATTCAAGAAGGATTGATCTTGAACCCAATTCCTATGTGGATTACTATTGGAGGGTGAATACTTGGGTGCCTCGTGGAAATAATTCATCACCAAATCAGATTATTAAAGGTATGTTATTTAATTATTATATCTTATCTATGTATGTGATTGAAAACCATCAAGGTCGGTCTTAGGGTTATGGGTTTGATAGACCACAATTTTTGAAATTAGTTGCTACTACCATGTCAATCAAACCCAATAGTGGTATCAGAGCCACACCTTGCATGGTTCAATCATATACATGAATGCTTTTAATTATAATTTAAAGCATGATATGATTGTTCATATGTTATATGATAAAGATGATATATAATATCATGTATATTCGTGCTGATGCTTTATGTCTTGTAATATGATCATGTTCATATTATTATGATTTTAATTTAAAACTTCAAATAATGTCTTAGATATGATATTATAATGTATGTTGCACTTATTCATCATTCTGATTATAAGATTATCCTAGAATGATGAATATGTTATGTTTCACATTGCACAACATATAGATTCATATATTAAAGATTTTAAGGATGTGCATGAGTTCTTTAAAGCCCTCTTAAAAATTATATTAAGTTATTGTGTTATAAGATCAAAAAAAAAAAAGCAAATCCATTCTTGATAGAAATTGGTCAATTGGTGTCTAGGAAAGTGGTTCTGGAAAGGTAAAGAGAATATGGTTTGATAATTGGGTCTGTTACTTATCTGACCAATTTTAATTGGTGTTTAGGGCAAGAATGGGGGGCCTCCCACCTCTTTCTCACTTACCTGATGAATATGATTCAATTGAAGTCTTGAATTGGAAATGTATATTGATCAAAGACACTATAAAATACCTTCCTTTATGCTAAGATGATTATTATTTCATGAACCATAGTAAGTTTGTAATGCTATCCACAAAACTTACCATGTGGACTGATATAATAATATCTTGGTGCATTTTTAAAATGCTTATGGTATATTTAATTTATTATTGCTTTGTTGTGCCATCCATAAGAGCAATATTAATTTCAAATATGATTATATGGAAAAGAAGGGTTTGACTTAATTAAAATATTATATTTTGTTGTGCTATCCACAAGACTATAAATATTTATAGAGGTAGGTTATGTTGAGAGTTGCATGAAAATGCAATTGGATATGTTTTCCTACTTTTAAACTTATTGAAGTTTGTTGTGCTATCCAGAAGACTTAAGTGATAAGGATCTCAACCCTACTAAGGAATCGATTTAAGATTTTCTCATATACCATAGGGAGGGCTATGGTATATGGTAAAATAGTGGGAGTATTAATTAGAATAAAAGACCTCATTTAGTTATACATGTCATCATGTGTGATCAGCTTATATTAGTGTTCTTATTTCATGTAGATTAAAAATATCTGCATAAATGGCTTCTTCACTCTCACTGTGATGCATTTTTGAGACAAATAAATTGATCGGTCCAAATTACATGGACTGGTTGAGGAACTTGCGCATAGTATTTACACAAGAGAAGCTATCATTTATTCTGGATACTCCTAACCCAAGGTCGGTCAGAGAAGATGCTTTAGAGGAGGAGAAGTCCACATATAAGATGTGGCAAAATGACAGTACAACTATCAAATGCATCATGTTGGCTTCCATGAGTAATGAATTATAGAGGCAACATGAAAGTATGGATGCTTCCTCCATATTGCTCAATCTAAAAGAGCTTTATGGAGAATAAAGCCAGACTGCTAGGTATGAATTATCTAAGTAGTTATTCCAAGCTCAGATGACTGGGGAAACTCTGATTCAGAACCATGTACTTAAACTGATTGACTTAATCACTATTTTGGGTCAATTAGGTTTAACCATGGATGCAGAACTCAATCAGGATCTCATACTGTAGTCTCTCCCAGACTCCTCCTCTCAGTTTGTGGTGATTTATCACATGAACAAACTGGATACTATCCTGTTAGAGCTGCTAAATATGTTGAAAGTAGCAGAAACTCATATCAAGGGAGAGAAAGGTTCATTTTTGTTGATGGATAAAAAGAAGACTGGCAGAAAAGGTTCATAAAAGAAAAATAGGTTGAACCCTAAAAGAAGCATCTTTAAGAAGAAGGCAAAGAATATTCCTGCAGACATGACTTGTTATCACTGCGACAAGATGGGACATTGGAAGAAGAATTGCAAGGGTTATCTTTTAAATATAAAAGAAAATACAGCACAAAAGAGTATGTACATGATACATACAACATTTACATTAAGTACTTTAGCCAGTAATTCTTGGGTATTGGATACTGCATGTGGTTCTCATATCTGCAAATCCTTGTAGGGGCTACAGAGAATCAGAGGATTGATGAAAAATGAGTTTAAGTTATTCGGTGCTAGTGGAGAATCCATCTCTACTGAAGTTGTGGGAACTTACCTACTGGAACTACCGATTGGAAGAACTCTCAAATTAGAAGAATGTTATTATATGCCCAATGTAATAAGAAATATTATATCTATACCTATCTTATTGCAAAATAATTATCAAATAAAATTTTTGAGCACAGGTTGCTCTATTTTTTATGCAAACAAATTTGTTGGCAATGGGCATTTTAATAATGGTCTTCTGATTTTATCACTTAATAAAAATACATTTCATATTGATAAAAATATGAAGAGAAAAAGAGAAGACATTAATATGTCATTTCTCTAAAATTATCGTCTCGGTCATATTAGTGAGTCAAGGATTAATAAGTTGTACAAAGAGAAATTCTTTGAATCCTATGATTATGAATCATATGGGACTCGTGAATCTTGCCTCATGGGGAAAATGACCAAGTCTCCATTTTCTAGACATGGAGAAAGGGCAAAAGAGTTATTGGCATTAATACATTCAGATGTATGTGGGGCAATGCTAACTCAAGCCAGAGGAGGATATTCCTATTTCATCACATTTACTGATGACTTATCAAGATATGGATATGTGTATCTTATAAAACACAAATTTGAGGCATTTGATAAGTTTAAGGAATATCAGAAGATGGTAAAAAATCAAACAGGAAGAAGTATTAAAGTCCTTCGATCTGATCAAGGTGGTGAATACTTATCGAGTGAGTTTTTAGATTATCTTAAAGAAAAAGAAATTCTCTCTAAATGGACACCTTCTTATATGCCACAATTAAATGATGTAGCAAAAAGGAGGAATCATACACTTATAAAAATGGTACGGTCCATGAAGTGCTATGCTGATCTTCCAATATCCTTCTGGAGGTATGCTCTAGAAACTATTGCATATATTCTTAATAGGATGCCTTCTAAGTCTATTCCTAGCACTCCATATGAGATATAGAATGGAAGGAAAGCCTAATCTTAAACATCTTAAGATATGGGGCTATCCTGCTTATGTCAAAAATAATTTTGAGCATAAGCTAAGTGCAAGATCAGATAAATATTTATTTATAGGATATTCTAAAAAAAATAAAGGATATTATTTCTACCATCCTACTGAACAAAAGATAATTGTCAGTAGACATGCCATATTCCTGGAGAAGGAATTCATTCAAGAAGGGGGTAGTGGGAGAAATATTAAGCTTAAAGAAGTTCAGGACCTACAAACTATTCCAGAAATAATGAATGAAAATACTCAACTAGAAGTACCCAAAGATGAGGTACAACCACTATATACACCTCCTTCCCGTAGGTCAGAAAGAGTGCATCATGCACCTCTAAGATATAGTTTAGTCATAGGGAATGATAATCAGACAAATATCATTCAAGATGATGATCTATTGACCTATTCTAAAGCCGTCATGAGTAAAGACTCTGACAAGTGGCTAGAAGCAATGAAATTTGAAATGGACTCTATGTATTCCAACCAAGTTTGGAGCTTGGTTGATGCACCAGAGGGTGTTAGCTCTACTGGGTGCAAGTGGGTCTTCAAGAAGAAGATCAGAGCAGATGGCCAAATTGAAACCTACAAGACTAGGTTGGTGGCCAAAGGTTTCAGACAGAAACAAGGAATTGATTATGATGAAACCTTTTCACTAGTAGCTATGCTAAAGTCTATAAGGATTTTACTTGCTATAGCAGCATACTATGATTATGAAATCTGATAGATGGATGTCAAGATCGCTTTTTCTTAATGATAACCTTAAGGAAGAGGTCTATATGACTTAGCCAGAAGGGTTCATCTTCAGTGCGAGACACAATCAAGTATGTAGGCTTAAAAGATCCATTAATGGATTAAAGGAAACTTTGAGGAGTTGGAACATCCAATTTGATATGACAGTCAAAGAGTTTGGCTTCATAAAGAATGTGGATGAACCATGTGTATATAAGAAGGCTGGTAGGAGTGCCATAGTCTTCTTGGTTTTATATATTGATGACATATTACTTATTGGGAATGATATCCCAATGCTTCAATTAGTTAAGACTTGGCTATCAAATAAGTTTTCCATGAAAGATTTGGGTGAAGCATCCTATATTTTTGGAATTAAGATCTATAGTGATAGATCTAATAGGATGCTAGGATTATTCCAATCTAGGTACATTGACTTAGTGTTAAAGAGATTCAACATAGAGGGAAGTAAAAGAGGTTACTTGCCCATAAGTCAAGGCATATGTTTCTCTAAGAAGTTGTCTCCCAAGACATCAGAAAAAAGAGAAAGAATGAAATCAATCCCTTATCCTTCGGCAGTAGAATCTATTATGTATGCCATGTTATATACTAGGCCTAATGTGGCTTATGCTTTAGAAATAGTCAGCAGATATAAGGCTGATCCAGGGAAGGATCATTGAAAAGCTATGAAAAACATTCTTAAGTATTTGAGGAGAACTAAAGATATTTTTCTGGTTTATGGAGGGTCAGAACTAAAACTAGAAGGATATACTGATTCTAGTTTTCAATCAGATCCAGATGATAGCAAGTCGATATCAGGATATGTGTTTACCTTAAATGAAGATATAGTGAGTTGAAAAAGTTCAAAATAGTAGACTGTAGCTGACTCAATAATAGAGGAAGAGTACATTGCTGCTAGTGAAGCTGCCAAGAAAGCTGTCTGGATGAAAAAATTCATCAATGATCTGAAAGTGATTCCTAAAATTGAACAACCTGTACAACTTTATTGTTATAATACTGGTGTAGTAATCCAAGCTAGGGAACCAAGGTCTTATCATAGATCAAAGCACATCCTAAGATGGTTCCACCTTATTTGGAAAATTGTCAAGAGACAAGTATTGTGTTAGAACAAGTTGACACTAAGAACAATATAGCAGATCCGTTCACTAAAGCCTTACCACAGCAACTGTTTGATCATCATCTCAATTGTATGGGTTTGAGATATAAGGGTGATTGGCTTTAGTACAACTAGAAGATTGAAAGAATAAGTATCCTACAAGCCAATCACATGTATGATGTGATGGGATTTTTCTATAAAATTTTCAACTTATGTAATGACATTTAATAAAATTGAGACATTTGATTCATCATTCTAGTTGCATCTATTATATTTAAAGATTATGATGAACCCCAAAGATTAGGATAATGACTTTTAGGGGACATGAATGAGTCATGCCTCTAAGACCTAAAAAATCCTAAAATCCTAATCTTAAACATTCCTAATCATAGGAACATTGAGTCGGGGATCAATGTTCTGGATAAACTAGCACATTCTATATATGCTTGATGGAGAGGGTGGTGGATCTCATAAACCACTTGTGTGGACATACTATTACAAGAATGTGGGTGCTCATCGAGGTATGAGTTCACTAAATTGACTCGCTAAAGAGAACATCTTATAGAACCTTACTTGCATGTCAAAAGATGGTCCTCTAAGGGGGAGTTATGCAAGTGATCCTAAGACCTGAGACCACCATGGTACCTTATGTACATAAGCCTATATTTTTGGTTCATACTCAATCATGATATTAGGTAATGAATGGGGTGTTTTGGATATAGTCAAGTGTGTATGAAGGTAGTGAGTAGGTCAACAAGAAATTGATCACTCCTAGTAAGAGGAGATGACATCCTATGTATTCTCATCTAATGATAACTCAATAAGACTTTGGCCAGAGCAGAATGAAGATTAGATAGGGATTCTAATCATTCATTAAGAGTTATTATTAATTGATGGAGAATCAATATAAATATGTATTTAAGTTTGACATTTGACCATGCTCATAAACATATTCGAGATGTTGGATGATCGAGGGATTGAATTACATGGAAACTTGCCATTGAAGGATATTTTTAGTATTTCCACCAAATTCCACATCTTCTGGGTAGTCATGATACATTGCTAGATGTCAATCTTGACTTGTGGGTTTGATTGAAATTAATGAGATTAATTCAATCCTCAATTAAATGGTTCTTCTAATTGGTGATATCAGATTGGCATTAACCCTAATTGATCAAGATTAAGTTCAATCGAATTAGATTAAAATGCACCCGAGCCTACTGTTGGCTAGATGTGGAGCCCAATGGGTCACACACAAAGAAATTGGTCAAGAATTACTTTTTTAGGATCATTGGATCCTAATTGGATGGTTAATTGATATGCTAGCACATGTTGGCTAACCTAATTTCTTGCCAAATTAGTTTTGCTTGAATCCTTGCACTTTTGGCTAACCAATTTTATTTTAATCTAAATTTTGGTTAAGTCAAAAATTGCTGGCCATCAGATATTTTCCATATAGCATTATCTAGATTTAATTTGGACTCATTTTGGAAGAGTCCAAGGTGGTGTGGGACTCTTTCTCATAGTTGGCACCATAATATGTAGCGCATGAATTTAATACGGCGCATAAGAGGACCCAAAATCCTTCTGCTTTAGGGAATTGACCAGATCAACACCTTTTTCAGAGTTCCTCTCTCATCAGGCGCCTATAATTATTGATTGGTCGAAGTCTTATGGGCACAGGACTTTATTTCCCAGGAATACTATGTGAAAGATTGTGTAGTTTCAGATTATTGGCGTCTAAGAGTCCTTCTGCTTGAAGGCACTCCAGTAGGCACCTACTCTAGGACTCTCTCTCTCTCTTATCCATGCCATATCAGAAGAAAAGTCAAAGAAAGTTCAAAATAAATCAGATGAAATTCGAAATTAATATGGGAACGACGTATATACGATGTTTCAGAGGCCGAAATCAGTTTTTCTATGCCTCCAAGACTCCTTATGCATTAAGGGACTTATCTAGCCCCTTGATAAGACTTTTTAATGGCTGATAAGGGCTAGGGAATGGGTGCTATTGGTGACTCATCTAGATCTATAAATAGGATATGGATGAAAGTGTTGGGCATTCTAATTCCAGAAGCTTGTCTTAATTTTCTTCCTCCCTTTCTTTTAGATAAGGTATTGTCAAGACAAGGAGTTTTCCTTTAGACAAGGTCTTAACTAATACAAGGAGTTTTAATTAAGACAAGGGTTAGAAAAGTTATTTAAGAAAGCTAAGAGAGAAAATAAGAAAGAATAAATTAGAGAGAAGAAGGGAGAAGGAAGGCCAAGCAATTCTAGTTTAGAATTCAGCAAGCAAGGATTCAAGAAGGTTTTATCTTGAACCCAATTCCTGTGTGGATTACTATCGGAGGGCAAACACTTGGGCACATTATGGAAATAATTCATCACCAAATCAGATTATTAATTTTATGTTATTTAATTATTATATCTTATCTATGTATGTGATTGAAAATCATCAAGGCTGGTCTTAGGGTTATGGGTTTGATAGACCAAAATTTTTGAAATTAGTTGCTTCTGCAATGTCGATCAAACCCAATAGAACCTACCCATTGGTGCACATGGGTTGATCAACCAAAGTTGGACTCATGTGTAGTCTGTATGGATTCTAGTATCCACTTAGAAATTAGGGGTAATTCCTCGAATTGGAGTAAGAGGCTACCAGTTCGAATAAAATAGTGAAAGAATCTTTAGACTAAAGTCCAAATCTTTAGAGTAAATAATTCATATACTAATTAGGTCTATATTTTTTCTTTTATGCAGAAATGGGCACTATCCTATTGCTCCAATCATTATTAGACAATGATAAACTTATGGAACCTAACTTCGATAGTTGGTATTGAAAGTTAAAGATCATCCTGAAGCATGAGCAGATCATGAGTAGATCCTGTATATTCTAATGGATCCTGCATCTAAGGAGCCAGCTTAGAATGCAAGAGGCATGATCAAAGATACTTACCAAGAGTGGCTTAATGATCGCACAATCATTCGGTGCATTATGCTGACGGTGATGAATGATAAGTTCAGCCATAAGTTCAAGAATGCCCAGTCCGAGGAGATGCTTAAAAAGTTGAATGACTCCTTTGGCTCACTTGAGATGTTGAAAGGCACAAAATTAGTTGTGCCATTTCAGTGCTCGAATAAGGGATGGGGTGTCAATCATCGATCATGTACTATACATGATCAAGATGATTGAGCGCCTGAATAAGCTAAGCTTTTTCTTGCACGAGCAGCTTGGCAAGGATGTGATCCTGAATTCTTTGTCCAAGTCCTTTCTCCCCTTGCTTACTCATTTTAGAATGACAAAGCTTGCATTGAACTACCATGATTTATTGGAGTTGCTTCAGAACTTTGAGAAGGATCATCAGCTCTAAAAAAGGTCGGTGAATGTTGTGAGAGGGTCTTCTTCTGGTCGACCTTTTAAGAAAGGGAAGAAGAATAAGAAGAATAAGAATAAGAAGGTGTAGCCACATGTTGGGACATCTGCATAGGGTCAGACCAAGAAGCATAAGCCCGACCAGAGCCATACAAAGTGATTTTTTTGCAAGAAGCAGGGGAACTAGAAGAGGAATTGTCCTCAGTACATTACCTCCCTAGATCCGAATAGGCAAAGAAAGAAGCAAGTAGTTGCTGGGCAAGGTAATTATATGATAATACCTTGCAACTTCTCAATTTATGATACTACTGTCTGAATATTAGATACCGAAAGCCCTCATCATATTTGTAATTCGATGCAGGGTTTGCAGGTCAGTAGGAGATTTGGTAAAGGTGAGTGAGAGATTTCTAAACGTTGGAGATGGAAGACAAGTTCTAGTTCTAGCTTTAGGAGTCATGAACCTTGTAATCAATTCTCAGAGTTATTCTTAGTGATTGTCACTTTTGTCTAAGTTTTTTATTGAATGTAATTTTTGTAAGCCTTTTGGCCAAGAATAGTTATCGATTTTCAATAAAAATAATTTTTTGTAATATCATTTTGAATGGTGTTACAGTTTGTATTGGATAATTGAATAATAGAATTTATCTATTATCATAGCCTATTAACATAGTCCAAACCTCTAGTAAATGCCCTAGAATAGATGAAATGTCAGATGTCTATTTTTGGCATTATAGGCTAGGTCACATCAATAAGAATAGAATAAGCAGGTTGGCTTAAAAAGAAATTCTTGAGGTTAGTGATTGTGAATCACTACCAACCTATGAATCTTGTTTTCTTGGAAAGATAACCAAATCATCTTTTTTTGGAAAGGATGAGAGAGCCAGTGAACTCCTGAGTCTAGTACATATTGATGTATGTGGACCCATGAGTATAAATGCTAGAGATGGATATTTCTACTACATAACCTTCATAGATGACCTATCGAGGTATGGGTATGTCTATTTAATGAAGCATAAGTCGGAGTCATTTAAAATGTTCAAACTATTCCGTAATAAGGTAGAAAAGCAAACTAAAAAGAGTATTAAAATTTTTCGATCTAATCGAGGGGGTGAGTACCTTTTCAATGAATTTTTGACATATCTTGGAAAGAATGGGATTCTCTTCCAATGGACTCCTCTTAGAGCACAGCATAATGATGTGTCCGAAAGAAGGAATCAGACCTTGTTAGATATGGTGCAATCTATGATGGGGTTTGCCAATCTACCAATCTCCTCTGGGGATGTGCACTCGAGTCAGCTTATTATATTCTGAATAGGGTGCTGAGTAAGTCTATTTTCAAAATACCATATGAGATGTGGACAGGGCATAAGCTAGTACTCTTGCATCGTAGGGTTTGGGGGTGTCCGACTTATGTTAAATGTTTAGTAATGGATAAGCTTAGACCTAGGTCTGATAATGTAGCTTTATAGGATACCCAAAAGAGATCAAAGGATATTACTTCTACCTAGCTGATGAGCAAAAGATGTTTGTCAGCCTTATAGGGTACACAAAAGAGACCAAAGGGTATTACTTCTAGAAAAGGAGTTCTTCGATGAAGGGACTAATGCCTATAAGGTCGAGCCTAAGAAAGTTCGACAGGTGGAAGAACCGACACAAGTAGTTGAACCTGAATCGGATTTGATTCGATCAGAACAAGAGCCTATTGACCCTGCACCCTTAAGGCAATCTGGTAGAGCATCATGTCATCTGGATAGATACTATGGTTTCTTGGTCCGGAATAGTGATCCTATCAAACTCGATGAGAATGATAAGGATCCGATCACTTATATGGATGCGATACAGAGACCCGACTCTAGGAAATGGCTTGAGGCCATGAAATCTGAAATGAAGTCTATGAAAGTCAATGATGTATGGACATTAGTTGACCCACCCAAAGGGGTAAAATTCATAGGGTATAAGTGGGTCTTCAAAAAGAAAAAAAATACAGATGGAAAGGTAGAGACCTATAAAGTCCATTTGGTTGCTAAGGGGTATCGTCAACGCTATGGTATAGACTATGACATTTTCTCCTATTGCAATGCTTAAGTCCATTCGGATCATGCTTGTGATGGCTGCATATCTGGACTTGAAATCTGGCAAATGAATGTGAAAATAGCTTTCTCAAATGGAGAGCTAGCTGAAAAGGTGTATATGATACAACCTGAAGGTTTTACATCCATAGATGAGTCTAAGTTGTGTAAGCTTCAAAGATCAATTTATGGATTGAAGCAGGCATCTCGTAGTTAGAACATACATTTTGATAGGATGATCAAGACATATGGCTTCATTAAGAATGAAGAAGAGCCCTACATATACAAGTGGGCTAATGGTCCAGTAGTTGTATTCCTCGTTTTGTATATGGATGACATTCTCTTAATCAGGAATGAGGTTCTTGCATTACAAGGAATAAACATCTGGCTGTCATCATAGTTCTCCATGAAGGATCTGGAAGAAGCTTCTTACGTACTGAGGATGAAGATCTTGTTAAATGTGTGTCCTAGAAGCCAAATTGGCTGACACTTATAGTACACTTCTAAGGGCAATTTTATAATTTTGACTATAAACTAATAAAAAATTATTTTCTATCATAATGTATATTTAAAGTGTTTGAGATATATTCTTTAAGTTAATGGTAATGACAATTCAAATTTTTAAGAGTTAAAAATTTAAGACATTAATTTTCATAATTAACTCATAAACTGCTCCCGACCGTAGGATCATTATGAGGATGATGATCGATCTAAAAGGTTGGTGTACGATCACTTTCTTAGGATAGATAAATCTTAAGTTTATGGTGTAGAGACACCAGAGCGAGAGTATAGGTATATCAGATATATGTGCCGTATAAGCCAGATTAGCCGACACTTGTAATACACTTCTAAGGATAAAATTATAATTTTACTATAAATAATAAAATGGATTATTTTCTATCATAGTGTGTATTTGAAAGTGTCTGTGATACATCTCTTAAGTTAATAGTAATGATAGTTCATATTTTCAAGAGTTGAAAATTTAAGACATGAATTTTCATTATTAACTCATAAAATGCTCTCGACCGTAGGATCATCATGAGGATGGTGATTGATCCAAAAGATTTGTATACGATTGCTTTCTTTGGATAAATGAGTCTTAAATATATGGTGTAGAGACACTGGGGTGAGAGTACTGGTACTCGTTAGAGAACGAGGGCACTGAGCGTGACCACCTCGAGCAGTCATAAGAAAGTCTAATTTCTCATCAATGATTGGCTCAAAGCTATAGTGGTGTGTCTAGTTCTTTGACCTGAGGTGCATCGGTAGTTCATCTTTAGTATGTTATAGTTTGACTACATCATAACTCGATCTCCTAGTCATTCAAAATTCTGAGGTGTATGTTGGCTGTAGCATGTTCATTGTAGAAATTGGATTGCACCAATAGGGGATCTATCTACCTCGGTAGATGAGGAGCAACCCTATGATGATCATGAGAATCAAGTCCATAAACCCATGGCCATGGCAGAGTGAAACAATAGAAAGAGTTTTTATTAAAGTTTTTACATTGGACTTGAATCGAATGATTAATTCATATGACGAAAATTAGGATTTGACGAGATCACCTTAACCCTAATCTGGTTAAGGCTCAAGATAGAGGAACTTAATCACACAGGTAACTGTACTGAGAGGTTTGCTTTTAGTTTTGATGGGTTGCCACCATATGCTGTTAGGTGTCACTGGTGAATTTTGGGAGCAATTAGAATGATTTAGATGATTGATCATACGAGTTGTCTAAATCAGAAAAGTTCTAATCCATCGAAAGATATTTCGATGATGTCGATGATAGAGATCATGACATATCCCATTACCATACGAAACTAAATCTAACTAGATCATACAAATAAGAGTTTGAATCTAGATATCATCAAATGGATTAACCTAGTTCAATTGATTCGAATAAGATTCAATTAGGTTCAAGAAAATCGTGCTAGCACACGAATGAGCCTAATGTTCTCCTTTAATAATCATTAAAGCTTGTCTCGACTGAGCCAAATGTGTTTGGGCTCACTCAGGAACCTTTACTTGGTCTGACTGGAGCTTGTTTAGATTAGGAAAGAATTATCTTAATTTATGCAATAAATTTGAGATAACACCTACCATTTTTTATCACCTGCTAAATCTTATTTTTGGACATTGGTGAAATATTGACCCTGGACACTTAGACATCTGCCCATGTGTCATGCACCTATAGGAGAGTACCTGGGGACTTATCCACTTGCTAAAAAGTAGATAGGAAGGGGGCACATGCCTAGGAAGGCATGCGCCCCATGAGGATAAAAGATGGAGCCCCATACGATGGGACTCCAGGTTGCTTTAGGGGATTAAACTATGTGGCGCCAAAAAGTCTTATTTGACCCAGTCTTGGCACCACCATAGAAGGGTGTTGAGTGTCCCTCATCTGATTGGATCAGATGACGTTATCCCACTAATCAGATTTAAATCTAATTGCACAAAGGATCATGATTGGCTAGGATGATGTTGCACTGCATGGCGCAGTAGGATTTATATAAACCCTGTCTGCACCTAGAATTCATTTTCTTCTATCTTTAGCCCATGCCACATAGCCCCTCTCCCTTATGCTCTATGCCACCCTCTGGTTCTCTCTCTCCTCTCTACGCTCAAGGGGTTTTGGGCATGAACAAGGTGCGATCCAAGCAAGTGAAAGGCGTCAGGAAAGGAAGAAAGCAGCACTGCTGCAAGAGACAATGACTGTTCCTCAAAAGCAGTTTTGAAGACCTTTAAGATCAGATTTAGATCTATTTTTTGGAGGATTGATTAAGAAGAAGAATATTTTTAGATCCTGTCTGAGTGGATACTGGTAGAGGCTAGGCACTTGCATGGATACATCCAGAACCTCAGGTAAATATCGAGATCATCACAGGATAATTGAATTATCCAAAATAAAGTTATAATTAAATTAGATTTAATTTTTATTTTTATTTTTATTATCAAATTAATAAGATTAGATCTGAGGAGTCTCAGATCTGATTAGGATCTTAGAAAATTTTTTTTGAAATATCCCTCCTGATCCAATCAGATTTGAATAAATCTGATCCAAAAAATATATTTTTTTCTTCAACTAGTATCAGAGCCAGGTTCATAATTTATTAGATCTGATTTTAATTTATTTTTGATCTAATAATTAGATGATTTTAGATATCACATTAGATGTGATTAGATCTAAAATTAAAAAATTAAAAATTAAATAATCTAGATCTAAGATGTATGAGATGCATGACTAGACTAGGAATAGAATTATTCTATGTGTAGTCTAGCATAATCATAATTTTAATTTAATTAATTATAATTTTTAGATCTATTTATTTATTATTTTTTGATATTATAAATGTTATAATTAGATCTAAAAGATAAAAAATAAATTTATTTAATTTGTTCATATGAGATATGATAAATGCATATTTAGATTAGTTGTAGAATAGTTCTACAAAATTATCTAAAATAAATTCTAATTTGATATAATCAAATTTAAATCTTATTTTTTAAATTTTTATGAGTTAATTTAAATCTGAAAACATGTATGATATGATGCATGAGATGTATGCAAAACATATTTTTTAGTTAGATCATTTATATATATATATATGATATATGATGTAGATCTAACTAGTTTTATAGATTTATCATATTTCTGATTAAGGCATTCTCTTTGACCGTCTGATCAGAAGTAGGATTTAAAGATCCTCTCTTTTCACTCGATTGAGTGTTCTTATAGTGTGTAGGGGTACTGTGCGTTCATCCTTAATCAAAAATCAAAAACTTATTTTCTACAAAACACTAAATCCTGAAATCCTAAGATTTTATATACATGTTTATGAACCCTAAACTTAATTGAGAATTAAGATTATGAAATATATTAGATTTAAAATTGAGAGGTTTCAGATCTAAGATATATTCATAAAATTGGGTTCTGACTTGGGTTGCTTAATTAGGTCTAGTGGTTGATCAAATTGAATCAAGAGTTGGTTAGGTGGGATCAAGAGTACTTAAATTGATCAGCCTAATAGGATTAAGTCTGGATCAAGGTTGAGTCACATGAGTGATCGATCAAGTTAAGGCCTAATTAGGCTTAGTGGTTAGAGTCTAGATTGTAGGCTAACCTGATTGATTCTGGCTCAATAATTTGGTGTCTAAGGTAAGGTTGGCAGATACGATCGATTGATTTTTAATTGAGAGCTACTCGACTTGAATGCATTCTTATTGAGTTAATGGCATATCCCTTCCATCAGTCTCACTTACCTGGCCATATTTGTTAGCCCAATCCTAATTTAAGGTGGTTAACAATCCGAGCTAACCCATGCCACTAGGTTAGTTATAATGGTTATGGCTATGTCAAGTCAAGTTTAAAGAAACCTAAATAAAATCTTCCTAAGAAAAGATTAAGTCTAAGGTCTTCCACCATTGTAGATGTGCGGGCCCTTTCTGGGATTGATTATTCTCGGCTGGTCATAGTGGTTTAGTTGCATCAAAAAGATGCAACCAAATCTATTAGGCATTGGATGCTATGGGCTGGCGGATGGATTGGGCTCAATATTTTGGATATGGTGAGAGATCCAATTAGAAATCCAATCTATGCAAATGGTGGGTCTTGTTAGATATATGTGCCCTAGAAGCCAGAATTGGCTGACACTTGTAATACACTTCTAGGGACAAAATTGTAATTTTGACTATAATTAATGAAATGGGTTATTTTCTATCACACATGTGTATTTAGTGTCTGTGATACATCCTTTGAGTTAATGGTAATGATAATTCATATTTTCAAGAGTTGAAAATTTAAGACATGAATAATCATTATTAACTCATAAACAGCTCCCGACCATAGGATCATCACGAGGATGGTGATTGATCCGGAAGGTTGGTGTACGATCGCTTCTCTTTAGTAGATGAGTCTTGAGTCTACGGTGTGGAGACACCGGAGCGAGAGTACAGGTACTCGTTAGAGAACGAGGGCACTGAGCGTGACCACCTCGAGTAGTCATTAGGGAGTCTACCTTCTCGTCAATGACTGACTCGATGCTGCAGTAGTGTGTCTGGTTCTTTGACCTGAGATGCATCGGCAGTTCACCTTGAGGGTGTTATAGTTTGACTACACCATTACTCGGTCTCCTAGCCATATGGAACCCTGAGGTGTATGTTGGCCGTGACATGTTCATTGTAGGAACTGGATTGCATCAAGATGGGATCTATCTACCTCGGTGGTAGAGGAGTAGCCCTATGATGATCATGAGAATCAAGTCCTGAAGCCCATGGCCATGGCAGAGTGAAATAATAGAAAGAGTTTCTATTTAGATTTTCACATTGGACTCGAATCGAATGATTACATCATATGACAGAGATTAGGGTTTGACGAGTTCACCTTAACCCTAATCTGATCGGGGCTCAAGATAGAAGAACTGAATCACACAGGTAGCTGCACCAAGAGGTTCGCATTCAGCTCTGATGGGTTGCCACCATATACTGCTAGGTGTCACTGGTGGATTTTGGGAGCAATTAGAATGATTTAGATGATCGATCATTCTAGCTGTTCGAATCAGAAGAGTTCTGATCCATCGAAAGGAGTTTCGATGATGTCGATGATAGAGATCATGACATATCCCATTACCATACAGAACTGAACCTAACTGGGTCACACAAACAAGGGTTTGAATCTGGTGATCATCAATTGAACTAATATAGTTCAATTGATCTGAATGAGATTCAATTAGGTTCAAGGAAATCGTGCTAGCACTCGATTGAACCTAACGTTCTTCTTTTACTATCATAAATAAGTCGTCCTGTCTGAGCCAAAGGAGTTTGTGCTCAAACAGAAGGCTTCTTATGGTCTGACTGGAGGTTGTCCAAGTCAGAATAGGTTGTCTTATTTGTAAGACATTACCTGCCATTTTTGGTCACCTGCCATTTCTTGTTCTTTGACTTTGGTCAAAAGTCTACCTTTGACTGGTCAAACGTTGACCATTGACACCTTTGACTTTTGACCACATGTCATGCACCTATTGGAGAGCTGGTGGGGCTTGTCCCCCTGCCAGAACCTGGCAAGGAGAAGGGCGCACGCCAAGGGTGGCGTGAGCCCAAGTAGGAGGCGCCTAGGAGTCCTTGTTGGACAAGGACTCCATCTCCCTTTAGGATTCCAATGAGAGTTCTTCTAAGAATCCAGTTTGACTGGTCCAAGGCACTCTCCAAGTAGGAATCCAGGGGTCTCTAATCCCCAATCAGATTTAGATCTGATTTCACAAAGGGTTGTGATTGGTTGGGAGGAAGATGACTTGGATCACGCTTAGTCTATATAAGAGACCCAGCGCCCAAGTGAAAAATAATCAAGAAGTAATCAAGAAGCAATCTTCCCACGCCCCAAGGCTGCCTCTCTCCCTTCTCCACGCCATACTCTCATTCTCCCCTTGCTCTCCACGTCCAAAAGTGTTTTGGATTTGGTTGGTGCGATTAGATCAAGAAAAGGCGATCAAAAGCAAGAAGGCTGCGCTGCTGCGAAGGACGACTGCAGATCTTC
>QRFJ01004811.1:87196-100652 GCA_006176705.1 Cocos nucifera | reverse complement strand
AAAAAATCCAAAACTCCTTTTGGACGTGGAGAGCAAGAGGGAGAAGGTGGTTTGGCATGGAGAAGGAGGGGAGAGGCAGCCTTGGGGCGTATGAAAACTCTTTTCTCAATCATGTATCTTCTGAGGTTGGGCGCAGGGTCTTATTTATAGACCTAGTTGTGATCCAACTCCTCTTCTTCTCAATCCAATCACAACCCTTTGTGAAATCAGATCTAAATCTGATTGGTTGGAATAGAGACCCCTGGATTCCTCCTTAGAGGGTGCCTAAGACCAGTCAAAGTTGGATTCTTAGTAGAACTCTGATTGGAATCCAAAAAGGGAGGTGGAGTCCTTGTCCAACAAGGACTCCTAGGCGCCTCCAACTTGGGCTCACGCCACCCTAGGGTGGCGTGCGCCCTTCCTCCTTGCCAGGTTCTGGCAGGAGGACAGGCCCCCACCAGCTCTCCAATAGGTGCATGACATGTGGTCAAAAGTCAAAGTGTCAATGGTCAACGTTTGACCAGTCAAAGGTAGACTTTTGACCAAAGTCAAAGAACAAGAAATGGCAGGTGACCAAAAATGGCAGGTAATGTCTTACAAAATAAGACAACCTTTTCTAACTTGGACAACCTCCAGTCAGACCATATGAAGGCCTCTGATTGAGCACAAACTCCTTTGGCTCAGTCAGGACAACTTATTTATGATAGAAAAAAGAAGAACGTTAGGTTCAATCGAGTGCTAGCACGATTTCCTTGAACCTAATTGAATCTCATTCAGATCAATTGAACTAGATCAGTTCAATTGATGATCACCAGATTCAAACCCTTGTTTGTGTGACCCAGTTAGATTCAGTTCTGTATGGTAATGGGATATGTCATGATCTCTATCATCGACATCATCGAAACTCCTTTCGATGGATCAGAACTCTTCTGATTCGAACAGCTAGAATGATCGATCATCTAAATCATTCTAATTGCTCCCAAAATCCACCAGTGACACCTAGCAGTATATGGTGGCAACCCATCAGAGTTGAATGCGAACCTCTTGGTGCAGCTACTTGTGTGATTAAGTTCTTCTATCTTGAGCCCCGATCAGATTAGGGTTAAGGTGAACTCGTCAAACCCTAGTTTCTGTCATATGATGTAATCATTCGATTCGAGTCCAATGTGAAAATCTAAATAGAAACTCTTTCTATTATTTCACTCTGCCATGGCCATGGGCTTCTGGACTTGATTCTCATGATCATCATAGGGCTGCTCCTCTACCACCGAGGTAGATAGATTCCATCTTGATGCAATCCAGTTCCTACAATGAACATGCTATAGCCAACATACACCTCAGGATTCCATATGGCTAGGAGACCGAGTAATGGTGTAGTCAAACTATAACACCCTCAAGGTGAACTGCCGATGCACCTCAGGTCAAAGAACCAGACACACTACTGCAGCATCGAGTCAGTCATTGACGAGAAGGTAGACTTCCTAATGACTACTCGAGGTGGTCACGCTCAGTGCCCTCGTTCTCTAACGAGTACCTGTACTCTCGCTCTGGTGTCTCCACACCATAGACTTAAGACTCATCTACTAAAGAGAAGCGATTGTACACCAACCTTCCGGATCAATCACCATCCTCGTGATGATCCTATGGTCAGGAGCAATTTATGAGTTAATAATGATTATTCATGTCTTAAATTTTCAACTCTTGAAAATATGAATTATCATTGCCATTAACTCAAAGAATGTATCATAGACACTAAATATACATATGTGATAGAAAATAACCCATTTATTGATTTTAGTCAAAATTACAATTTTGCCCCTAGAAGTGTATTACAAGTGTCAGCCAATTTTGGCTTCTAGGGCACATATATCTAATAGAAAGTCCCCTAAGATCTGCAACCAAGACGATGTTCTCAATCACAGACTACGAAAGATGGATCGATAGATTGAGGAGCTCGGCCATGTCGCCCCGGCTCACTTTGACAACGTCCGCACTGATCCTCCTTTCTCCCTCTGAATTATGCAAGAGCCCATTCCATCGAACTTCAAGCTTCCTCAATTCGAAAGCTACAATGGAACTTCTAATCCAGTTGATCATCTAGAGGCTTCCAAACCATGATGCTACTCCATGGTACCCCAGACGCCATATTGTGCTGAGCCTTTCCATCTACCTTAAAGAGAGCAGCAAAAAATTGGTATTCGATGTTGAAGTTGGGTATAATTTTCTCTTTTGATCAGATAAGCCATCAGTTCGTGGCTCACTTCATCAGCAGTCGACGTCCGCATTGAAGTTTGGATTCTCTGATGAATGTCAAGCAGAAGCATGGGGAATCCATCCGAACTTATGTCACCCAGTTTAATGCCGTAGCATTGGAGGTTTGGGACCTAGATCAATCTATTACGATGGCCGCACTCAAGGATGGCCTTCAAAAGAATGACTTACTATTCTTCCTAGAGAAGAAGTATCTCAGGGACTTCACCGATTTGTTGGCTCGGGCCGAGGGATATGCCCGAGTTGAAGAAGCCTTCAAGTTGAAGAACGAAGAAGCCTTAGAAGAGCGGCAGGCAAACGAGTATAATAGACCCACCGCCAGTGGAAAGTCAAGCAAAATTTGGCCGTACTCATAGACTCCCCTCGGGCACAGGTGAGTCCAAACTCCTCAAGCTCGCCATCAAGGAACCTCGATAGAAGGGCACGAAGAAGTCCTCCTCCTAGAAGGTTCCACAACTATGCCCCCCTCAATACATCTAAGGCCAAGTTCTGACGGAAGTTAAGAGCCAGCTACCAAGATAGGAGAATTATGATCTCCCCCAAACAAACACGATCGAAGTAAGTACTACCTCTACTATCACGACCACGACCACGATACTAAAGAATGTATTTAGCTCCGAGACAAAATCGAGGAGCTTATTAGGAGAGGTCAATTGGGTCGGTTCCTCAGA
Source organism: Cocos nucifera (assembly GCA_006176705.1). Taxonomy (NCBI): domain Eukaryota; kingdom Viridiplantae; phylum Streptophyta; class Magnoliopsida; order Arecales; family Arecaceae; genus Cocos; species Cocos nucifera. The sequence goes on along the minus strand of QRFJ01004811.1, from coordinate 97,731 downwards.
GGCCAACCTGAAGCAGGAGAAGATCGATCGATGGCGCTGCCATAGCCAGAACCACTAATGATGGAGGAACAACAAAAAGGTCGGTCGCCTCTCGTATCATCGATGCTATGGTACTTCGGTGATCCGTCATCTCCCAGTGTCAAAACCAAGAGGAGCTCACTCCAAATTGAGAAGGCCAACGCAGAATAGAGGAGGTTGTCGGATTCCGAAGCTTATCGCCTGAAGAAACTTGGAGGAACAATGCTCACACGACCCTAAAATATAAAAAATTCGAAGATAAGCTGTCAGTAACTTTCTTTCAATAAAATTCTCTCATTTCAATAATATTATTTCTTGGTGCAAAAACTACGTGATGATAGGGAAGAAGCAGTCAATAGTGGCCATATTAGGAACAGAAGGAGAACCTCATCCTAATATCAGCCAATCAAGGTCCTTCAACTTCGGCTAGAGATAAGATCTCTTTCGAGTGTCCGAGTCAATCTCCGCTAGAGATAAGATCTCTTCCGAGCGACCGTGTCAACCTCGGCTAGAGGTAAGATCTCTTCCAAGCGACCATGACAACCTCGACTAGAGATAAGATCTCTCTCGAGCGCCTGAGTCAACCTCGACTAAAGATAAGATCTCTTCCGAGCGATCGTGACAACCTTGACTAGAGATGAGATCTCACTTGAGTGACTGCATCAACCTCGATTGTAGGAGACAAGATCTCCTCCAAGGGTCCGAGCCAACCTCGACTGCAGGAGATAAGATTTTTCCTAAGCACCCGCATTAACCTCAGCTACAGGAGATAAGATCTCCCCCGAGCGATCGGGCCAACTCAACTGCAGGAGATAAGATCTTCACAAAGGGTTCGGGTCAACCTCGGTTGCAGGAGATAAGATCTCCCCCAAGGGTCTAGGCCAACCTCAACTATAAGAGATAAGATCTCCCCCGAGCGCTCGCATCAACCTCGACTGTAGGAGATAAGATCTCCCCCGAGGGTCCAGGCCAACCTCGACTGTAGAAGATAAGATCTCTCTTGAGCGTCTGCATCAACCTTGACTGTAGGAGATAAGATCTTCCTCGAGCAACTGAGCCAACCTCTACTGCAGGAGATAAGATCTCCTCCGAGTGCCCGTATCAATCTCGGCTGTAGGAGATAAGATCTCTCTAAAGGGTCTGGGCCCTTGGCTATAGGAGATAAGATCTCTCCTAAGCATACGCATCAATCTCGACTGTAGGAGATAAGATCTCCCCCGAGCAACTAGGCCAACCTTGGCTGTAGGAGATAAGATCTCCCCCGAGCGCCCTCATTAATCTTAGCTACAGGAGAGAAGATCTCCCCTGAGGGTCCGGGCCAACCTCCACTATAGGAGATAAGATCTTCGTTGAGCATCTGCATCAATCTCGACTGCAGGAGATAAGATCTCACTCGAGGGTCTGGGCCAACCTTGGCTGTAGGAGATAAGATCTCACCTAAGTACCCGCATCAACCTCGACTGTAGGAGATAAAATCTTTCCTAAGCGACTAGGCCAACATCGACTGTAGGAGATAAGATCTCCCTTGAGCGCCCGCATTAACCTCGACTGCAAGAGATGAGATCTCCCCTGAGGGTCTGGGCCAACCTCGACTGTAGGAGATAAGATCCCCCCAAGGGTCTGGGATAACCTCGACTGTAGGAGATAAGATCTCCCCCGAGCGCCCACATCAACCTCGGCTGTAGGAGATAGGATCTCCCCTGAGGGTTCGGGCCAACCTCGACTCGACTATAGAAGATAGGATCTCCCCCAAGCGATCGGGCCAACCTCGACTGTAGAAGATAAGATCTTCCATGAGCGTTCGCATCAACCTCGGTTGCAGGAGATAAGATCTTCTCTGAGGTTTCAGTCAACCTCAGCTGCAAGAGATAAGATCTCCCCTGAGCGACCGCGACAACCTCGACTAGAGATAAGATCTCTTCAAAGCGATCGTGACAATCTTGGCTAGAGATAAGATCTCTCCCGAGTGACTATGTCAACCTCGACTGGAGATGAGATCTCTCTCGAGCTTCGACTTGAACTGGTGCAGAGCCCTGAAGAAGATTTTGATAGTTGCTTTTTTTGTACTTCCTTCCTTCGAGTTTCGTACCTGGGAGTGGGGGGACTACTATTGGGGATAAACCCCATTCCTGTCGAAGTTTAGTATGATGCTTAGCCTAATGCAACGAATAGCCATAGAAGAGCTTCAGCGGATGAGTCCTTAGCGATCGAACTCCTCAGCGACCAAGCTCCTATTGAACTCCCCAATGGCCGAGTCTTAGCCGAACTCCTTCAGACGATCGGACTCCTCAGCGATCGAGCTCCTACGAACAGTCCAGCGGCCTAGTCTTAGCCGAACTCCTTCAGTCGATCGGACTCTTCAGTAGCTAAGCTCCTTTCGAACCCCCTAGCAGCCGAGTCTCAATTGAATTTCTTCAGTTAGATGCCTATGAGAGCCAAACTCCCTCCACACTCTTCTAATCAGATGCCTACAGGAGCCGAACTTCTTTCGAGCTTCTCCTTCGATCGAACTCCTCTAGGAGTCTAAACTCCTCTAAAATTGATGCATGCTGAAGTCCACCAATCAATGCCTACTTTCTTAGAGCTATGGCTATTAAATCAGGATGAACGGTAACCATCAGTCTAACACGTGCGACGCAATAGGCAACGCCCCCCTCATGACTGACTCCGCTAAACCTTGAGTGGCCTACCACTGTCGGACGGTATGGTTGTCACTATAGGCCTAATAATACCATCCTCTCCATACCATCAATCAAGCTTCGAGTGGCCCACCACCAGACGATATGGCCATCACCATCAATCAAGCTCCATCTATAAAAAGGGACCCTCTACATACGTTTGCTCCAAGCTCACCTCTCCCTTCTAAAACTCTAAGCTTACCTCTCATTTGCTAAGCACTCCATTTCTGTTGGCCAAAAGAGCTGACTTGACCATCAGCGGATTCTACTGGAGCCACCACCATCGACTCCAAATGGGACTTTATTTTGTAGGTCACCGACGGCGATCCCGTCCTCCTCCACTCCAGCTCGATCCGGTGTCAATCAAATTCTGCACCAACAAGGATCATAAATATCTAATCTTCCATACTATAGGTTGAATCCTAAGGAACATGAGGAAATGAGGAGGCAAGTAGATAGTTTGTTACAAAAAGATCACATTCATCCTAGTCTCGATCCATGTGTTGTCCCAACTCTTTTGACACTAAAAGAAGATGGTATATAGAGGATGTATGTAGATAGCAGGGCCATCAATAGAATTACTATCAAATATAGATTTTCTATTCCTAGGCTTGAAGGCATGCTTGATCAATTAGCTAGCTCTATAATTTATTCTAAATTTGATTTACGTAGTGGATATAATCAAATTAGAATTGATCTGGGGATGAATAAAAAACTGCTTTTAAAATTCAAGATGGACTTTATGAATGGTTAGTTATGCATTTGGGTTATCCAATGCTCCTAGTATATTTATGGAATTTATGACTGAATTATTTAGACCCTTCATTGGTAGATTTTTAGTCATCTATTTTGATGATATCCTAGTCTATAGTAGGTTTAGAGAAGAACATTTAGATCATCTTAGAGAAGACTTTGTTACTCTTAGATCTGCAAGATTATATATTAATCTTAAAAAATATTCATTCTTATAAGATTAAGTACTATTCCTATGGTATGTTGTATCATCCCAGGATATCATGGTTGATCCTGAGAAAGTGAAAGCAATTAGAGAATGGTCTGAACCAAAATCTCTTTCTTAGATTCATAGTTTTCACAGTCTAGCTTCTTTCTATAAATGATTTATTAGAGAGTTTAGTATCATCATGGCCTCTATCACGAATTATATGAAAAATTATGAGTTTCATTGGATAGCTAATGCCGCTAGAGCTTTTAATAAAATAAAGCTTAGGATGATTGAAATACCTATGTTAATACATCCTGACTTTTCAAAAATTTTTTAAGTAGCCCGTGATGCATCAGGCATAAGAATTGGAGGAGTTCTCAGGTAGGAGGGTTATCCTATAGCCTATTTCAATGAAAAGCTTAATGAAGCTAAGCAAAAATACTCTACATATGATAAAGAATTTTATGCTATAGTTCAAGCTCTTAGGTATTGATGATATTACTTTTTACCTAAAAAGTTTGTTCTATATTTTGATCATTTATTCCTTAGATATATTTAGTCCAAGAAAAAACTTAGTGCTAAACATATTAAACAGATAGAGTTTCTTTAGAATTATACCTTTATTCTCAAACACCAAGCTAGTATTGAGAATAGGGCCACTAATGCATTAAGTAGAGTAATTACTATTCTCCAATCTATGAGTACCGAGGTAATGGATTTTGAGCAAGTAAAAAATGATTAATAGCATTGTCCTAATTATTTTGATATTTATCAAAAGGTTAGTTGATAAGTATAATAAATTCATCAATAAAAGTATTAATTTATCAATTAATTAATATTAATTTTTAAGAATTAATAATCAATTTATATATAATTTTTGAAAAATTCATATTTTTATTAATTAAAAAATTAATTAAAAAATAATAAAAATTAATAAAAATTAAAAAAATAAAATTTTTTTATCAATAGAAAGAGCTCATTTTTTTGATCACAACAAAATAAATTTCAAGTAAAACGAAGCTAAAATGAAAAAGATATGAATTTTGAAAAATATAAAATAAATAAAAATTAAATAAAAAAAGAAAACGGCTCAGCCGGCTCCGCAAGCCGAGCCACCAAGCCAAGCCGAGCCATCAAGCCGACTCAGCCGTTGAAGCCATCAGCCGGTCCACGATCCAGGCGTGGACCGCCAGCTCAGCAAATTCCGGCGAATCAGAGATTGCCACGTGGTGGACCTAGACCCCTTAAGGGTCTACAGAAATTTATCGCGGCTCACAAGGGTAATTCAGTCTTTTCGTCCGACAACAGCGGCGCTGATTGGTTGCGGTGTGCGGTGCGGCCGGTCCACGCGGTCCATGGGAACAGTTATTGCGCGATCGGACGGATGTGGTTGTTTGCGGTCAGGATCGGACGGCTGTGGTTGCTTCCGAATTTTATTCAGATACAAACATCACGCGGATCACCATCGGACGGCAGCGCTCGATCCAGGCGATGATCCGACGGTCCAGAATGCTGCCGGCGGTGATCAAGACTCCCGAAGCATGATTTGCGGCCAGATTTCCTCGATCAAGCGCGATCCAACGGCCAGAATTTAATCCGACCCGATCTGAGCTTATCTGCATCCGATTTTGATGATTTTTGGACCGTTGGATTCCTGTTGAACGGCTGGATTTTATCAGATTTAGCAGAGTCATATCAGAGCTATTTTGATTCAAATTTTATCCAAATTTCTTTATATTTTTACGATTACAAAGGCTATTAGTCCCATATTGCCTTTAGAAAAAATATCCAGCCCTCCTAGCTCTATAAAAAGGACCCCAGGCCATCAAAAATTGAATATCTCCGATCAAGGTGAAGCTTTGGTACAGGGCGAAGCCAGGCTATGGGTTAAAGGCTGCTTCGAAGCAACGGGTGCCGAGAAGAAGAGCCGAGCTTCTACACCATCTTTCTGCCAATGCCGATCCAAGATCAGAGATCAGGCTATTTTATTTTATTTTTTCTTTTTAAATTTTATGTATTTAAATTCTAAAATTTTAGTTAATAAAAATTTTATTTTTGCATTTTAATTTCTTACTTTTTATTGTAATTTAATTTCTGCACTTTAAATTATTGCTTTACAAGTAGATGCTAAGATCTAACTAGTAGATCTTAGTACCAAGTTTAAATTCTTGCACCTTTTAATTTTTGCTTTTTATTTTCCAACTTCATTTTTGATCCCAAAACTCTTTTTTTTTTTTTTCTTTTTCTTTTAAAAATTAAAGATTTCAAATCTAAAAATACTACCTTCCCTGTGGATTCGACCCGACTCATTGCTATCTACGCATTTTTTTAAATGATTTTAAGAAGTCGGATTAAACTGATAAACACGGTGTCTTAACGACAACATCGCGTCCCTATCAAGTTTTTGGCGCCGTTGCCGGGGAAGGTTTTTGATTTTTGATTTTGATTTCTTTGATTTATTAAAAATAATTTCGGCAAACGCACCAAGTTTTTGGCGCCGTTGCCGGGGAAGGAATAGATGCTATTTTTTTTCTTTGATTTCTTTGATTTTTTTTGTAAATTAATTATATTTTTTTTAATATTGCTTACTAATTTTTTTTATTTATTTTGTAGAAAAAAAAAAGAAGAAAACGAAGAAAGCATCTAATTTTGGTAAGATCAATCCTAACCCTAGTCCTTTTCTTTTTTTTTATTTATTTATTTATTTTATTTTTAAATTAATTTAAAAAAATATCCATTTAAACCTAATTAAAAGCCTCATGATAAGATTAGAAACCCTAACTGTTTAGAGCATGCATCATATTAGTTTTATTTTTATTTTTATTTTTATTTTTTTTGGTGATTGCTGGAGGCAAGGTAAGCCTTTCAGAATATTAATTAGTTACATGCATCTAGTTTAAATTGCATAGAACCCTTTGATTGAATTTTTTTTTTTTTTTGCATATTCATATTAAATCAAATTAAGGGCACAACCCAATTAAACAAGATAAGGTGGGGATTTGATCACCCTTCCTTAGCCCACAAACAACCAACCAACATCCTGCATTGACCTAAGCCTTTAATTTTAAAATCAATTAGACATCAACCCTAGGAACTCGAGCTCAATAGGACAAGGAATCCTAAGAGTTGAACCGGGTTAGGATAAGTCAATTTGACTGGTGTCTAGGAAAGTGGTTCAGGGACGATTGGGCCCGAAGGAAGGTGGTTTCTAATTGGTTCCGTTCGCTTACCTGGCCAAGCACAATTGGTGTCTAAGGCAAGCAACGGGGGGACTCCCACCGAACCTTACACTTACCTGGCCAGTTGATTGGCTAATCCTACACTTGGAGGGCTTGAAGGTGACCTTGGCAGTTAGGAGCTGTCTAGATCTAGGATAACCCTTAGTCAGGATTGATTGACCAACTTGATTGCTAACCAACATTAGATCTAATTAAACCGAATTCTTCTCTTTCTTCTTAGTTCTAGGACTCCTTAGGACCTCTTCTTTAGAACTCTTTTTTCTTTCTTCTCCTTTCTAAAAATAAAAAAAATAAAATAAAATAAAAATTAAATTAAACTAACTAAAAAATATTAAAAATAATAATAAATTAAATTAAATTAAATTAAAATTAACAAATAAAAATAATTAAAAAAAAATTAATTTTTAATATAATAAAATAATAATAATAATAATAAATAAAAAAATATTCTAAAAATTTTTTAAACCATACATTAGGGTTACACTAATACATGCATGGTAGGAAATCGCTTTTTCTGATTTAGTTGAACTTAATTGAATGGTTGATTCACATTAAACATAATAATCAAATGGCTAATATAAATCTAATAGTCCAAAAATTAGATAAAGTTGACCTTCTTGATCAGAAAATAGATCAACTCCTAACCCTAGGTCAACAATCTTCTAATTATCAGGAGAATTATTCAATCTGTGCTAGTCCAACCCATCATGTAAGTGAATATCCTATGACTGCACAGTTTCCATATTTTATCCAAGAACAAGTTCAAGCTACTCAAGGATACTCCAAATTGATTAATGATCCCATTTTCAAATTCATATAATTCAGATTGGAGTAACTTTAATTTTTCTTGGACATCCCAACAGACTCAGGCTCAGACCCAAATTTCACTTGAGCAAAATTATCAAAATTATGCCTATAATAATGGTCAGCCTAGTCAGTTTAACCAGCCATCATATTATAATCAGCCTTCATACCCACCTCCTCAACAGACCAATCTAGCTGATGATAGATTTAACCAACTTCAACAATTAATTCTAACTCAACAGCAATCTATCGCCAGACTAGAAGCTCAAATAGGATAATTAGTTGAGTCTAACATGAGGAGAGAACTAGATCAACTACCGAACCTACCAATTTCAAATAACCCACCTAATGACCACCAACCACCTGGATTAAATTATCAATCTAATGTTTCATCTAAGAATCTTCCAATTTGAGAATACCAAAGTAATTCCTGAACTTAAAAGCTATAGGATTCTTATGGACCCATACCAAGACCAGGTGAGAGAGGCTAGTACTGATGCTAGCCAAAATGAAAATTTAGAGGAACTGGTTAGTACTGAGACTAACCACATAGAAGAACCCAAGCCAGGAATTAGTACTGATGCTAGTTCCAGTTTAAATGAGATAGAAATAAGGGAAAAGAGAATAGATGATTTACCCGAGACTTATAAACCTAATGTCCTATTCCCTTCAACCCTAGAAGCTGGTTCTTCTTATAAAAATCAAAAGGCATGTAATGAAATGTCAATGGAGTTGTTTAAGCAGGATCACATTAATTTACCTCCAGAATTAAAACCGCCTTTAGTCACCATTCCAGCACCCATTGAATCAAACTTAACTCCTAAAACTCCATTCATGAGCATTTTAGAAGAACAAATAGGAGTAATTCTTAATAAACATGGGTCTGAGAATGGAATCATAAAATATATCCCAAAAATTAACAGTGAATATATCAATAATGGGATTAAAAATCAACATCAACTTTCTGAGATTGGCAATCCAAAACCATTGGAATTTGTCAATCCAATATTCGACACAGGATAGTGAGCTACATTGTGTCTGGCTGAAGACGGTAAACTTAGCGCTTGTTGGGAGGCAACCCAATATTTAGTTTTTATCTAATTTATCTTATTTTCTTTTTAGGATAATTTGAATAAGTTGGAGGGAGAGCTCAAATTTGTAAAGGCATGTGCTGGACCAAAAAAAATAAAATAAAATAAATAAATAAATAAATAAATAAATATATATACTAGTAGGTGTATTCTTCCATATTCTTTATTACATCCTTTATTTTTTCTTCTTCTCCATTGAGGACAATGTCGATTAAGTTGGGGGGAGAGAAAAATAAAAATTTTAAAATTTTAAGTCCTCGAAAAAGTTAGTATTTAGTATTTAGATACTTGATTATGCTTAAGAATCGAATTAAAACTAAGCATTTTTAAAAAGAAAATTGATGCACAGATTAGAGAATCTATGAGATATTGAGGAATCAAGTATTAAGAAAATTCAATAAAGAGTTAAGTCCAGAACATAAAAAATTTTTCTTGGAGCATTTCTAATTATTTTTACTAGCATCAAAGAAAAGTCTACTTTTTATAGGCTTGTGTAGGGTAACTATACATTTCTTCATATAAAAATTTATTTTAATAAAATAGTTTCCAAGTACTTCTCACTGAGTAACCGGGCCTCTTTGCCTAAGCAAGCATTGAGTTTCGCGTCAAAAGGTGGGAAGGGCAAAGAAGCTCGTTGTAAAGCTAGTCTTAACTCGTAGCCTATTTGATTCGAGCTAGTAAGCCCGAGGGGTATTCTATACCTAGTGCCCTAAAGCCAACTGGTTTGGGAGTCATTGGCCCAAGACTCGCTACATGGATCAAATAGAAAGCTTAAGGAGTTAAGACACTCAATAGTGGTACAACGTTAAAAAAAAAAAAAAAAAAAAAAAAAAAAAAAAGAAACATTGGTTTCCCACCGAGTAACCGGGTCCCGTTGCCTAAGTAAGCAATGATATTCGCATCAAAAAGTGGGCAATGTGAAAATAAAAATTAATAAATGAAGGATGGAAGTAGCAATACACCTGCCTATATGAAAGTTTAGACAAATCAGAGATAAAAGTGGAATAATTTAGAAAAAGTTCTGAAAAATTTAATGTTCTTTACTTAATTTTTCTATTGATAAGTATTAATACCCCAATGATATATCTCATTTAAGCTCTACTGAATATCAATGGCCATTTTGAAAATTGCTTAGGTAAAATTCGAAACTCTAAAGTTAAAAGGTATTTAAAACTAAATTCTTTCTTTACTCGAGGACGAGCAAAGCTTAAGTTGGGGGGTGTGATAAGCATCATAAATTCACCAATAAAAGTATTAATTTATTAATTAATTTATATTAATTTTTAAGAATTAATAATCAATTTATATATAATTTTTGAAAAATTCATATTTTTATTAATTAAAAAATTAATTAAAAAATAATAAAAAATAATAAAAATTAAAAAATAAAATTTTATTATCAATAGAAAGAGCTCATTTTTTTGATCACAACGAAATAAATTTCAAGTAAAACGGAGCTAAAATGAAAAAGATATGAATTTTTAAAAATATAAAATAAATAAAAATTAAATAAAAAAAAAAAGAAAACGGCTCAGCCGGCTCCGCAAGCCGAGCCACCAAGCCAAGCCGAGCCATCAAGCCGACTCAGCCGTTGAAGCCATCAGCCGGTCCACGATCCAGGCGTGGACCGCCAGCTCAGCAAATTCCGGCGAATCAGAGATTGCCACGTGGTGGACCTAGACCCCTTAAGGGTCTACAGAAATTTATCGCGGCTCACAAGGGTAATTCAGTCTTTTCGTCCGACAACAGCGGCGCTGATTGG
>QRFJ01004811.1:0-86196 GCA_006176705.1 Cocos nucifera | reverse complement strand
AAAAATTAAAGTTACTCTAATCTGAATTATATGAATTTGAAAATGAATCATTAATCAATTTGGAGTATCCTTGAGCAGCTTGAACTTGTTCTTGGATAAAATACGGAAATTGTGCAGGCATAGGATATTCAATTATAGGATATTCACTTACATGATGGGTTGGACTAGCACAGATTGAATAATTCTCCTGATAATTAGAAGATGATGTGAATTGTGTAGGAGATTGTTGACCTAGGGTTAGGAGTTGATCTAATTTCTGTGCAATAAGGTCGACTTTATCTAATTTTTGTGCTATTATGTTCAAATCTGCCTTAGAATTGAGTTCCGAAGTTTTGATCTCATAAATTCCTGCCCATTTTTGTTGAGAAATTGATCTTTCATAAGAAGATAATGAAGCATGGTTAATAGAGTTTTCACTTAAAGTTTCAAACAAGGTATAAGCTTCATCCTCACTTTTGCTCATGAATGCACCTCCACAGGATGCATCAACCATCTGCTTATATTGATCTCCTAAACCTTCATAGAAAGCTTGTACAATTTGCCACTTAGATAGACCATGGTGTGGGCATTTTCTAAGGAGTTCCTTAAGTCTTTCCCATGATTCATGAATTTGTTCCCCTGGAAGCTGAGCAAATCCCGTGATGGCTCGCCTCATGGTATTGGTTCGTCCTATGGGATAAAATTTCTTAAGAAATTCATGTTGCATCTCTGCCCATGTTTGAATTGTTCTTCCTAATGTGCCAAGCCAGTACTTGGCTTTATCTTTTAATGAGAAAGGAAACAAGGTCAGTCTAAGGGCATCATCAGAAAAATTCTGAATTTTTACCGTAGAGCAGATTTCTAAGAACTCATCCAGATGTTTGTAAGGGTCTTCATTGGCATTCCCATAAAAAGATGGGAGCATCTGGATTGTGGTTGACTTAATCTCATAGTGACTAGCAGGGATATCAGGTATGTGGATGCAAGTCGATGGGTTGTAGGTGGAAGGAATAAAGTATTCCTTCATCTGCCTAGGTGGTTCTTCACGATTTCCAGCCATTTGATTACCTGGTCTTAAATGAATTAGTCTTTCAATTTCAGGATCTGGTTTAACTAGGTCAGGTAAAAGTGATCTTCTACCGTGCATGTACTAGTGCAATTTGATATATGTTTCAATTTTTTTTTTTTTTTTTTAAATTATGCTGAGCATCCTGGCCTTTCCTTCACCATTTGATGTGAACTTCTACATTTAAGGTACAAAGTTCTAGTTTAGGGCAATCCACATATACTCTATTTTTTTTTTTGCATTTTTTTTTTTTAATTTTATTTTAGAAAGCAGGTAGCTCTTTCCTTAAATTCAAGTTTCTTTAATTGAAGTATATATAAACCATCAATTTTTAGTGATAATTGAATCCTCAATTTAGCCTTATAATCAAACACCTGCTGTGCTTCATTAGTGTGCATGTGCAAGTAGAAGTGCTGTTAGCCTTTAAATGACCTAAGTAGGTTGCTAATGGTCTGACCAAATAATCTGCTTCTTGACTCGCTACCATTATTAGTTAATACTTTCTAACTTTATTACTTATCCTAGTTTATTTTGCTTAAGATTCTCTTTCCCAAAATATGGTTTGTTCAAAATTTTTATTTTTATTATTATTATTTTTTAATAGTTTTATTATTATTATATATATTATTTATTTATTTAATTTTTTTTTAAATTTTTTAATATTTTATTTATTTTATTATTATTATTATTATTAATTTTTATTTTTATTGATTTATTTATTTATATATATATATATATTTGTTTTATTTTTTTTTATTATTATTTTTTTTTATATATTTTTTTTTACTTTTTACCCAACTGAATTGACATTGTCCTCAATAAAAGAGTGTAAATTATGTTTATTTATTTAGCATGGGTCTTGAAGCTTATGATCCTTCTTTCGCTTTTTGGTTCTCCAACTTAGCCTAAAAAATAAATAAATAAATTAGATTCAAGAAGTATTGGGCTGATAGGAACGCGATGCTGTCGTTAAGACACCATGTTTATCAGTTTAATCCGACTTCTTAAAATTATTGAAAATGCATAAATAGTAGTGAGTCGGGTCAAATCCACAGGGAAGGTAGTATTTTTAGATTTGAAATCTTTGATTTTTTTTTAAGAAGAAAAAGAAAATGATTTAAATTTTAAAATAAAAACTGAAGTCGGAAGATTGAAAATAAAAATTAAAAGATGCAGAAATTTAAATTTGGTACTAAGATCTACTAGTTAGATCTTAGCATCTACTTGCAAAGCAATAATTTAAAGTGCAGAAATTAAATTGCAATAAAAATAAAAAGCAAGAAATTAAAATGTAAAAATAAAATTTTTATTAACTAAAATTTTAGAATTTAAATACATAAAATTTAAAAAGAAAAGATAATAAAATAAAATAGCCTGATCTCTGATCTTGGATCGGCATTGGCAGAAAGATGGTGTAGAAGCTCGGCTCTTCTTCTCGGCACCCGTTGCTTCGAAGCAGCCTTTAACCCATAGCCTGGCTTCGCCCTGTACCAAAGCTTCACCTTGATCGGAGATATTAGATTTCTGATGGCCTGGGGTCCTTTTTATAGAGCTAGGAGGGCTGGATATTTTTTCTAAAGGCAATATGGGACTAATGCCTTTGTAATCATCAAAATACAAATAAATTTGGATAAAATTTGAATCAAAATAGCTCAGATATGACTCTGATAAATCTGATAAAATCCAGCCGTTCAATAGGAATCCAACGGTCCAAAAATCATCAAAATCGGATGCAGATAAGCTCAGATCGGGTCGGATTAAATTCTGGCCGTTGGATCGCGCTTGATCGAGGAAATCTGGCCGCAAATCGCGCTTCGGGAGTCTTGATCACCGCCGGCAGCATTCTGGACCGTCGGATCATCGCCTGGATCGAGCGCTGCCATCCGATGGTGATCCGCGTGATGTTTGTATCTGAATAAAATTCGGAAGCAACCACAGCCGTCCGATCCTGACCGCAAACAACCACATCCGTCCGATCGCGCAATAACTGTTCCCATGGACCGCGTGGACCGGCCGCACCGCACACCGCAACCAATCAGCGCCGCTGTTGTCGGACGAAAAGACTGAATTACCCTTGTGAGCCGCGATAAATTTCTGTAGACCCTTAAGGGGTCTAGGTCCACCACGTGGCAATCTCTGATTCGCCGGAATTTGCTGAGCTGGCGGTCCACGCCTGGATCGTGGACCGGCTGATGGCTTCAACGGCTGAGTCGGCTTGATGGCTCGGCTTGGCTTGGTGGCTCGGCTTGCGGAGCCGGCTGAGCCGTTTTCTTTTTTATTTAATTTTTATTTATTTTATATTTTTAAAAATTCATATCTTTTTCATTTTAGCTCCGTTTTACTTGAAATTTATTTCGTTGTGATCAAAAAAATGAGCTCTTTCTATTGATAATAAAATTTTATTTTTTAATTTTTATTAATTTTTATTATTTTTTAATTAATTTTTTAATTAATAAAAATATGAATTTTTCAAAAATTATATATAAATTGATTATTAATTATTAAAAATTAATATAAATTAATTGATAAATTAATACTTTTATTGGTGAATTTATGATGCTTATCACACCCCCCAACTTAAGCTTTGCTCGTCCTCGAGTAAAGAAAGAATTTAGTTTTAAATACCTTTTAACTTTAGAGTTTCGAATTTTACCTAAGCAATTTTCAAAATGGCCATTGATATTCAGTAGAGCTTAAATGAGATATATCATTGGGGTATTAATACTTATCAATAGAAAAATTAAGTAAAGAACATTAAATTTTTCAGAACTTTTTCTAAATTATTCCACTTTTATCTCTGATTTGTCTAAACTTTCATATAGGCAGGTGTATTGCTACTTCCATCCTTCATTTATTAATTTTTATTTTCACATTGCCCACTTTTTGATGCGAATATCATTGCTTACTTAGGCAACGGGACCCGGTTACTCGGTGGGAAACCAATGTTTTTTTTTTTTTTTTTTTTTTTTTTTTTTTTTTTTTTTTTTTTTTTTTTTTTTTTTTTTTTTTTAACGTTGTACCACTATTGAGTGTCTTAACTCCTTAAGCTTTCTATTTGATCCATGTAGCGAGTCTTGGGCCAATGACTCCCAAACCAGTTGGCTTTAGGGCACTAGGTATAGAATACCCCTCGGGCTTACTAGCTCGAATCAAATAGGCTACGAGTTAAGACTAGCTTTACAACGAGCTTCTTTGCCCTTCCCACCTTTTGACGCGAAACTCAATGCTTGCTTAGGCAAAGAGGCCCGGTTACTCAGTGAGAAGTACTTGGAAACTATTTTATTAAAATAAATTTTTATATGAAGAAACGTATAGTTACCCTACACAAGCCTATAAAAAGTAGACTTTTCTTTGATGCTAGTAAAAATAATTAGAAATGCTCCAAGAAAAATTTTTTATGTTCTGGACTTAACTCTTTATTGAATTTTCTTAATACTTGATTCCTCAATATCTCATAGATTCTCTAATCTGTGCATCAATTTTCTTTTTAAAATGCTTAGTTTAATTCGATTCTTAAGCATAATCAAGTATCTAAATACTAAATACTAACTTTTTCGAGGACTTAAAATTTTAAAATTTTTATTTTTCTCTCCCCCCAACTTAATCGACATTGTCCTCAATGGAGAAGAAAAAATAAAGGATGTAATAAAGAACATGGAAGAATACACCTATATATTTATTTATTTATTTATTTATTTATTTATTTATTTTATTTTATTTTTTTTGGTCCAGCACATGCCTTTGAAAATTTGAGCTCTCCCTCCAACTTATTCAAATTATCCTAAAAAAAAATAAAAAGATAAATTAGATAAAAACTAAATATTGGGTTGCCTCCCAACAAGCGCTAAGTTTACCGTCTTCAGCCAGACACAATGTAGCTCACTATCCTGTGTCGAATATTGGATTGACAAATTCCAATGGTTTTGGATTGCCAATCTCAGAAAGTTGATGTTGATTTTTAATCCCATTATTGATATATTCACTGTTAATTTTTGGGATATATTTTATGATTCCATTCTCAGACCCATGTTTATTAAGAATTACTCCTATTTGTTCTTCTAAAATGCTCATGAATGGAGTTTTAGGAGTTAAGTTTGATTCAATGGGTGCTGGAATGGTGACTAAAGGCGGTTTTAATTCTGGAGGTAAATTAATGTGATCCTGCTTAAACAACTCCATTGACATTTCATTACATGCCTTTTGATTTTTATAAGAAGAACCAGCTTCTAGGGTTGAAGGGAATAGGACATTAGGTTTATAAGTCTCGGGTAAATCATCTATTCTCTTTTTCCCTATTTCTATCTCATTTAAATTGGAACTAGCATCAGTACTAATTCCTGGCTTGGGTTCTTCTATGTGGTTAGTCTCAGTACTAACCAGTTCCTCTAAATTTTTCATTTTGGCTAGCATCAGTACTAGCCTCTCTCACCTGGTCTTGGTATGGGTCCATAAGAATCCTATAGCTTTTAAGTTCAGGAATTACTTTGGTATTCTCAAATTGAAGATTCTTAGATGAAACATTAGATTGATAATTTAATCCAGGTGGTTGGTAGTCATTAGGTGGGTTATTTGAAATTGGTAGGTTCGGTAGTTGATCTAGTTCTCTCCTCATGTTAGACTCAACTAATTATCCTATTTGAGCTTCTAGTCTGGCGATAGATTGCTGTTGAGTTAGAATTAATTGTTGAAGTTGGTTAAATCTATCATCAGCTAGATTGGTCTGTTGAGGAGGTGGGTATGAAGGCTGATTATAATATGATGGCTGGTTAAACTGACTAGGCTGACCATTATTATAGGCATAATTTTGATAATTTTGCTCAAGTGAAATTTGGGTCTGAGCCTGAGTCTGTTGGGATGTCCAAGAAAAATTAAAGTTACTCCAATCTGAATTATATGAATTTGAAAATGGATCATTAATCAATTTGGAGTATCCTTGAGTAGCTTGAACTTGTTCTTGGATAAAATATGGAAACTGTGCAGTCATAGGATATTCACTTACATGATGGGTTGGACTAGCACAGATTGAATAATTCTCCTGATAATTAGAAGATGATGTGAATTGTGCAGGAGATTGTTGACCTAGGGTTAGGAGTTGATCTATTTTCTGAGCAAGAAGGTCAACTTTACCTAATTTTTGGACTATTAGGTTCATATTAGCCATTTGATTATTATGTTTAATGTGAATCAACCATTCAATTAAGTTCAACTAAATCAGAAAAAATGATTTCCTACCATGCATGTATTAGTGTAACCCTAATGTATGGTTTAAAAATTTTTAGAATATTTTTTTTTATTTATTATTATTATTATTATTTTATTATATTAAAAATTAATTTTTTTAATTATTTTTATTTATTAATTTTAATTTATTTTAATTTAATTTAATTATTAATTTTTAGTTAGTTTAATTTTTATTTTATTTTATTTTTATTTTATTTTTAGAGGAGTAAGAAAAAGAAAGAAAGAAGAGTTCTAAAGAAGAGGTCCTAAGGAGTCCTAGAACTAAGAAGAGAGAGAAGAATTAAGTTTAATTAGGTTTGATGTTCGTTAGCAATCAAATTGGTCAATCAATCCTGACTAAGGGTTATCCTAGATCTAGACAGCTCCTAACTGCCAAGGTCACCTTCAAGCCCTCCAAGTGTAGGATTAGCCAATCAACTGGCCAGGTAAGTGTAAGGTTGGTGGGAGTCCCCCCGTTGCTTGCCTTAGACACCAATTGTGCTTGGCCAGGTAAGCAAACGGAACCAATTAGAAACCACCTTCCTTCGGGCCCAATCGTCCCTGAACCACTTTCCTAGACACCAGTCAAATTGACTTATCCTAACCCGGTTCAACTCTTAGGATTCCTTGTCCTATTGAGCTCGAGTTCCTAGGGTTGATGTCTAATTGATTTTAATTTAAAGGCTTAGGTCAATGCAGGATGTTGGTTGGTTGTTTGTGGGCTAAGGAAGGGTGATCAAATCCCCACCTTATCTTGTTTAATTGGGTTGTGCCCTTAATTTGATTTAATATGAATATGCACGAAAAAAAAAAATTCAATCAAAGGGATTTTATGCAATTTAAACTAGATGCATGCAACTAATTGAATTCTGAAAGGCTTACCTTGCTTCCAGCAATCACCAAATAAAAATAAAAATAAAAATAAAACTAATATGATGCATGCTCTAAACAGTTAGGATTTCTAATCTTATCATGAGGCTTTTAATTAGGTTTAAATGAATATTTTTTAAATTAATTTAAAAATAAAATAAATAAATAAATAAATAAAAAGAAAAGAGGACTAGGGTTAGGATTGATCTCACCAGGCAAAACTTCTGATTCTTTTTGTTCTTTTTTTTCTTTTCCTGCAAAATAATAAAAAAAAATTAGCAAGAAAATAAAAATTTTATTTATAATTTATTTATAGAAAAATCAAAGAGATCAAAAATTTAATATCCGTGCCTTCCCCGGCAACGGCGCCAAAAACTTGATAGGAACGCGATGCTGTCGTTAAGACACCGTGTTTATCAGTTTAATCCGACTTCTTAAAATTATTGAAAATGCATAAATAGTAGTGAGTCGGGTCGAATCCACAGGGAAGGTAGTATTTTTAGATTTGAAATCTTTGATTTTTTTTTTTAAGAAGAAAAAGAAAATAATTTAAATTTTAAAATAAAAACTGAAGTCGGAAGATTGAAAATAAAAATTAAAAGATGCAGAAATTTAAATTTGGTACTAAGATCTACTAGTTAGATCTTAGCATCTACTTGCAAAGCAATAATTTAAAGTGCAGAAATTAAATTGCAATAAAAATAAAAAGCAAAAAATTAAAATGTAAAAATAAAAATTTTTATTAACTAAAATTTTAGAATTTAAATACATAAAATTTAAAAAGAAAAGATAATAAAATAAAATAGCCTGATCTCTGATCTTGGATCGGCATTGGCAGAAAGATGGTGTAGAAGCTCGGCTCTTCTTCTCGGCACCCGTTGCTTCGAAGCAGCCTTTAACCCATAGCCTGGCTTCGCCCTGTACCAAAGCTTTACCTTGATCGAAGATGGAGATTTCTGATGGCCTGGGGTCCTTTTTATAGAGCTAGGAGGGCTGGATATTTTTTCTAAAGGCAATATGGGACTAATGCCTTTGTAATCATCAAAATACAAATAAATTTGGATGAAATTTGAATCAAAACAGCTCAGATACGACTCTGATAAATCTGATAAAATCCAGCCATTCAATAGGAATCCAACGGTCCAAAAATCATCAAAATCGGATGCAGATAAGCTCAGATCGGGTCAGATTAAATTCTGGCCGTTGGATCGCGCTTGATCGAGGAAATCTGGCCGCAAATCGCGCTTCGGGAGTCTTGATCACCGCCAACAGCATTCTGGACCGTCGGATCATCGCCTGGATCGAGTGCTGCCATCCGATGGTGATCCGCGTGATGTTTGTATCTGAATAAAATTCGGAAGCAACCACAGCCGTCCGATCCTGACCGCAAACAACCACATCCGTCCGATCGCGCAATAACTGTTCCCATGGACCGCGTGGACCGGCCGCACCGCACACCGCAACCAATCAGCGCCGCTGTTGTCGGACGAAAAGACTGAATTACCCTTGTGAGCCGCGATAAATTTCTGTAGACCCTTAAGGGGTCTAGGTCCACCACGTGGCAATCTCTGATTCGCCGGAATTTGCTGAGCTGGCGGTCCACGCCTGGATCGTGGACCGGCTGATGGCTTCAATGGCTGAGTCGGCTTGATGGCTCGGCTTGGCTTGGTGGCTCGGCTTGCGGAGCCGGCTGAGCCGTTTTCTTTTTTTATTTAATTTTTATTTATTTTATATTTTTCAAAATTCATATATTTTTCATTTTAGCTCCGTTTTACTTAAAATTTATTTCATTGTGATCATAAAAATGAGCTCTTTCTATTGATAATAAAATTTTATTTTTTAATTTTTATTAATTTTTATTATTTTTTAATTAATTTTTTAATTAATAAAAATATGAATTTTTCAAAAATTATATATAAATTGATTATTAATTATTAAAAATTAATATAAATTAATTGATAAATTAATACTTTTATTGGTGAATTTATGATGTTTATCATTAGTCAAGAAAACTATCAAGAATATGTTGACTTTATAATTAAAGAAGGTTATTTATTTAAAGGTTGTCATCTTTATATTCCTCGAACATGCTTACAAGATTTTTTTATCTGTGAATTTCTTGTAAGAAGATTAGCAGATCATTTTGAATGCAATAAGATTATAGCTATGGTTGAAGATAGATTCTACTGGCCATCTTTTTAAAAGAACATAGCTGAAATCTTATCTCAATATCGTACATGTTAATTAGCTAAGGCTAGAAAATAAAATACTAGGTTATATACTCCTTTACCGATTCCTCGTTTCTCATAAAAAGATCTTAGTATGAATTTTATTCTTAGATTATCTAGAACTGCTAGAAGATATGATTCAATCTTAGTGGTTGTTGATAGATTTTGTAAAATGACATACTTTATTCCTTCTCACAAGATTTTTGATACTTCTTCTATTGCTAAGTTATTCTTTAGAAAAGTTATTAGACTTCATGGACTATCCACTTCAATAGTATCTGGCCGTGATGTCGAATTTGTAAGTTATTTTTAAAAAGTTCTATGAAAGTTGTTTTGGACTATTTTAAAGTTTTCTTTAGCTTTTTATTCCCAAATAGATGGTCAAATAGAAGTTATAAATAGAAGTCTTAGTAATTAACATAGATGTCTAGTTGTTGATAAACTTGGAATGTGGGATTTGTCATTACCTACCGTGGAATTTGCTTACAATAACTCAGTGAATAAGTCTACTTAAAAAGTTTTTTTGAAATTATTTATGGTTTTAATCTTCATTAACCCATTGATCTTGTTTCCTTATCTATGAATAACCGTACTTCTATATCTATCATTTTTTTTGCTAAACATATTAATAAAATTCATACTAAAATTAGATAAAAGATTATCATGAGTATAGAAAAATATAAATTTTCTAATGATGCTCACCATAGAAAAGTAGAGTTTAACGAGAGTGACTATGTAATGGTTTGTATTCATCCTTAATGCTATTCACAAAATTCATTCAAAAAGTTATATGCTTGAGCCACTAATTCTTTTCATATGCTTCATAAACTTAGGCCTAATGCATAATATATAGAATTATCTTTTGATTTAAAATTTAGTCCAATCTTCAAAGTTGAGAACTTGCTACCTTATCGAAGTACATTCAAGCCTCCTACTATGCATCCAGGTGAAAGCAGGGTTCACACTCCATCTGGTCTAGTGCTAATTCCAATTTTTCCATCACTTTAACCATCTTCATTTGATTGAATTAAATGCATTATCATGGATAAGATTATTTCTTCTGCTAATGAAGGATTTCGTCAATTTTTGATCAAATGGTATGCCCGTCTAGACTCAGATGCTATTTGGATTCTTGAAGATGAACTAGAATATATTGGTCCAGACATTTTAGAAGATTACATCAATTTCTCACTAGAGTCGAGTTCTTTTCAACCAGAAGAAAATGATGAAAATCAAAGTTTATGCACATATGTCAGAAAGAAGCATTGAAACCCTAACCCTAATTTCAATTGAGGGTTTATTTAGGATTTTTTATTTTATTTCTTATTTTTAAACTAGAATTTGTAATTTTGTTAGAACTTAGTAAGAGGAGCTCGATTGGATTTCAAGTTAACTGTTAGAGTCCTATTTGGTTGCATTTTATTTCTCTACTTAAAGGCTCTACCTATGTGGAGAAAGATAGACTTAAATAATTAATCAATTGAATCGCTAAAATTTCAGGTTTTGTTCCCCTTTTCAGTTTTCTTTTTTGTTTCTTTATTTTTTTTGGTTTTACATCACCATGCCAATTCGATCAGCTATTTGTTGACTGATTAGATAAGACCTGAACCAAACCTCCCCACAAATATTAAGTCTTAGGTCTTTCACCATTATAGGAGTATGGGGCATTCAACCAGTGTTGATTTTTCTCAGCTAGTTATAGTGGTTCAGTTGCATCGGAAAGATGCAACCATCCAATTAGCATGAAATGTTGCTAAGTAATGATGGGGTTAGGCCTAATAACTAGGCATGGTAAGGGACCTAATGATGGCTTTGCCTATGCATTGAACGGTGATTCTGACTTAACTAAGAATTGGACCAATAAACGGGCATGTTGAGGTTCCATGACTTAGCGACCAATTACTGCATCATGCTTAAGAAGCATTGAACAATAGTTATCCTCTCATCAGTATAGCATTGCCTCATAATGGAGCATGGTGAGGTGCGTGCATATTTGTGGGACTACAGTACTTGCTAGGAACCTTAATCACGTAGGGGTTTTCGTTTCTCCATCCGAGTGTGAGGGATCTAAGAAAATAGTGGGAGCCTATTTGCTTCTAAAAGTTTATAGAGCAAATATAAAATTAAGTACAAATATCTAACTAGAATCTTTATTCTCTATGGTTTATTCTGTTAGCTTCCAATCCTATAGGTTGAATCCTAGATATCAACCATTTAACCAAAACTAATTATGTAGATTGGCTTAGAAACCTAAGAATCATTCTTAGTTTTTTGAAATTAAGCCATGTTCTTAACAAGTTATCCCTATGTTATTAGCCCATCCAATATAAAGTCAATGAGTTGTACTTGACAAGTGGATGAACAATGATGATAAAGGTAGGAGCTGTATGTTGGCATCCATATCAGATGAACTCCAACATCAACATGAGAATTTGTATACTACCAACGACATGCTGACTCATCTACAAGAGATATGAGGTGATTAGCATCGCATAGCGCATCTCATGCATGATAGGTAGTTTGTCCATAATCACTATTTGACAATAATCAAGGGCATTGAGGAGCTTGAGTAGCTCAACATGACCTTGCATAAGAAGTTGCTAATGGATATGATCTAACAATCTCTTCCTGATTTGTATGGACAGTTTACGATAAATTATCATATGAATAACTATTATAGCTTCTTATCTGAATTGGTCAATAAGTTGATAACTAAAGGACCTTAAAAAGTTTAGAGGTACATACCTAGAGAGCTTAAAAAAATAAGGACATGCCTTTGAAAGTTATGTCAAAATTGCTCGAAACTGATCTTGCAATTTTCTCTTCTTCCAGTAGAGTACTAAACTCTAGTGCCTATTTATGCACTTTAATATAGGGTCTAAAGGGAAGGTAGAGGGCTAAGAGAAGGTGAAGTAATCCTTCAAATCGGGAATGGGGCAAGAGTTGGTACTATGGCCGTGGTCACCTATCCTCTATGACAACCAATTGGATTTAGTTCTTAGAGACAATCTCTAACATGTGTATGGTGATGTATCTGTCAACTTATTTGAGCAAACAGTGAATGCCATTAGGTCTGATAGATCCATAGATGAGATGAACTTGAAGTATATATGGTACCTTAGGCTAGGTCATACACAAGAAGAAATGATCTATAGACTGGAGAAACATGAGCTCTTGGGCTCATTGATTGTTGAGTGATATCTAGTTCATCTCTTTAAGGATAAATGACCAAGCTACTCTTATGGGACAAAGAGATAGGACCACTATGATACTTACCCTGGTATACATTTGATGTGTGTAGTGCATTTGATGTGCCAGCCTAGGAAGATTATCTCTACTTCATTACCATTAGGGATAAATCCCTCTCCCACCAAAGTTCAGTCTGATGTTTAGCCTAATATAACTAGTAATCATGGAAGAGCTTCGATCGAAAATTCTTCCTCCAACAGCTGAACTCCTTCCAAACTCCTTCAGCAGCTGAACTCCTCCAGCGGCCGAAATCCTCCCAGACTCCTTCAGCAGTCAAACCCCTCCCAGACTCCTCTAGTGGCCAAACTCCTCCAGTGGTCGAACCCCTTCTGGACTCCTCCAGTGATCGAACTTCTTTTGGACTCTTTTTCAGCCGAACTTCTCCTAGACTCCTCCTATAGCCAAACTTTTCTATCAGTCGGACTTCTTTTGGACTTCTCCATCAATCAGACTCCTTCTAGACTTCTCCATCAATCAAACTCCATCAGGATTCCTTTAGTGGATTACTTTCAGATTTTGACTAGCATTTCTTCTGAATGATCTCCTCTAGCCGTATTTTCTTTAGGAGTCCAAACTCTCCTAAATTTGATATATGTCAAAGTTCTTCACCAACCAACATCTGCTTTCTTCGAATTTTGACTATTAAATCTCAATGAATGGGCACACCACGATAATGGATATCTCTTTCCATAACAAACCCCATACAGTTTCGAGCGGCCTGCTGTCGGATGGTTATGGCTGTCACTATCTATGGCTGTCACTATCAGTCTGCTACAAGCGATACCTCTCTCTCCATAATAAATTCCATGCGGTCCTGAGTGGCCCGCTATCCGATGGTTACGGCTGTCACTATCAGTCTGCTACTGCCTCCATCTATAAAAAGTGACCCTCCAAATATATTTTTTTCAAAACTCTATTGAGTTTTTTCTTGAGTACTCCATTTTTGTTGACCAAAAGAGCTGACTTGATCATCGAAGGATCCTACTGAAGCCACTACCATCGACTCTAGATGGAACTTTGTTTTGCAGGTCATTGATGGTGATCTCTTCTTTCTCAACTCTAGCCCGATCTAGTGTCAACCAGATTCTGCACCAATAGGACTGGTGCTAGAGGAAGGATCCTCTATTCTTAAGGTATCCTTGTTCCTAAAGGAGTGCTTAGTCGATCCTGTGGATCTTCTTCATCAAGGTTCATTTCTATTTTCTCCCTCAATCCCAAGAAATACTTTCAAAGAAGGCAACTATCCAAAGATCTATCGCTTCTGCCATCAGATCTAAGCCAGATCCATCCATTTTTGCTCCATCGTCGATGCTTCAACCTCCTCCTCCACCGACGATCATGGTAGATCTAGAGCAGTTTAATATACTGATGCAGTAGGTTTAGGGCCTCACCGAAATGGTGCAGATCATGCGACAACCCCCAGTGGTGGTTCCACCAAAAAATCCACCATCGAGATGTTAGAAATCGATCTCAAGAAGGTGCACTTAGGCTAGCATACCCGTCGTCCCTTGGAAGGAGAAATAGAGAGTAGAGAATCCTTATTTGGATCATGATGTTCTCTGAAAGAGACCTTCCCCATCTACAGTCAGAAGCCTTCTAAGATCTACGATTGAGATGATGTCATCGATCAAAAACTATGAAAGATGGATCGATGGATTGAGAAACTCTATCATGTCGCCCCGGCTCACCATGATGACGTCTGCATCGATCTTTCTTTCTCTCTCCAAATTATGCAAGAGCCCATTTTGTCGAACATCAAGCTTCTCCAATTTGAAAGCTACGATGGAATCTCTAAACCAATCGATCACTTAGAGGCCTTCCAAACCATGATGCTGCTCCATGGTACACCAGACGCCATCTTATGCCACGCTTTCTCATCTACCTTAAAGAAAGCAGCAAGAGACTGGTACTCGATGTTGAAGCTAGGTATGATCTTCTTCTTTGATCAGATGAGCCATCAGTTTATGGCTCACTTCGTTTGGAGGTTTAGGCCCTCCTTCTATTTGATATTCATCAAAAAATCCAAACCTTGATGGGGACGTCGGTTGCTAATGATGTGAGCCACAAACTGATGGCTTATCTGATCAAAGAAGAAGATCGTACCTCGCTTCAACATCGAGTACCAATTTCTTGCAGCTTCCTTCAAGGTAGATGGAAAAGCTCGACATAAGATGGCATCTGATGCACCATGGAGCAGCATCATGGTTCGGAAGGCCTTCAGGTGATCGATCGGATTAGAGATTTCATCGTAGCTTTCAAATTGAGAAAGCTTGAAGTTTGATGGAATGGGCTCTTGCATAATTTAAGGAGAGAAAGAAGGATCAGTGCAGACATCATCATGATGAGTTAGGATGATGTGGTAGAGTTTCTCAATCCATTAGTCCATCTCCCATAGTTTTTGATCGAGGACGTCATCTCGATCGTAGATCTTGAAAGGCTTCCGACTATAGATAGAGAAGGTCTCTTTCGAAGAAGAATCATGATCCGAACAAGGATCCTCTATTCTCTATTTCTTCTTTCCAAGGGCGATGGGTATGCTAAACCAAGTGCTCCTCCTAGGGATTGGTTCTTGATATCTTGATAGTGGGTTTCTTGGTAGAATCGCTACCGGAGGCTGCCACATGGTCTACACCATTTCAGTGAGGCCCTGAATCTACCGCATCAATAGGTTAAACTATTCTGGATCTACCCTGACCGTTGGTGGAGGAGGATGTTGAAGTGCCGATGATGGAGTAGGAATGGATGGATCTAGCTCAGATCTGATTGCAGAAATGGTAGATCTTTGGGTAGTCATCTTCTTAAGAGGCATTTTTTTTGGAAAGAACTTTGGAGAGGAAGAAGAGAGATCGCTGCTGAGCACTCCTTTAAGAACAAAAAAACTAGTTGTGGAACCTTCTGGGGGAAGAACTTCTTTACGCCCTTCTGTCGAGGCTTCATTGACAATGAACTCAAGGAGGAGTTCGAGCTCGCTTGCGCTCGGAGGGAGTCTACGAGTGCGATCGAGCTTCATTTGACCCTCCATTAGTGGTAGGTCTATTAGACTCGCCCATCCACCATTCTCTTATGGCTTTCTCATCCTTCAACTTGAAGGCTTTTTTGTTCAGGCATATCCTTCAACCCAAGCTAGCAGATAAGTAAAGTTCCTAGGATACTTCTTCTCCAGGGAGAACAATAAATCATTCTTTCGAAGTTCGCCCTTGAGTGGGGCCATTGCAATAGACTGGTCCAGATTTTGGACCTTCAATGTAGTAGCATTAAACTTGATGACATAAACTTAGATAGATTTCTCCTTCTTCTGATTGATATTCATCAAGAAATCCAAACCTCGATGCAGACGTCGACTGCTAACGAAGTGAGCCACAAACTGATGGCTCATTTGATAGAAGAAAAAGATAGTACCCGACTTAAGTGCTGAGTACCTATTTCTTACTGCTTCTTTTAAGGTAGATGAAAAAGCTCAGCATAAGATGGCATCTGGTAAGCTATGGAGCAGCATCATGATCCAGAAGGCCTTCAGGTGATCAATCGGATCAAAGGTTCTATCGTAGCTTTCAAATTATGTGAGCTTGAAGTTCGACGGAATGGGCTCTTGCATAATTCGAAGAGAGAAAGGGGGATCGGTGTAGACATCATCATAGTGTGCCGAGATAACATGGTGGAGTTTCTTAATCTGTTAGTCCATCTTCCATAGTTTATGATCGAGGACGTCATCTTGATCGTAGATTTTGGAAGGCTTTCGATAGTAGATGGGGAAGGTCTCTTTTGGAGAAGAATCATGATCCGAATAAGGATCCTCTGCTCTCTGTTTTCCCTTCTCAGGGGCAACGGGTATGCTAGCCTAAGTGCTCCTCCTATAGATCGGTTCCTGACATCTCGATGGTGGGTTCCTTAGAAAAACTGCCACCGAAGGCTATCGCATGGCCTGCACCATTTTGGTAAGGCTCTGAACCCATCGCATCAGTAGGTTAAACTGCTTCAAATCTACCATGGCCCTCGATGGAGGAGGAGGTTGAAGCACCGATGATGGAGCAGGAATAGATAGATCTGGCTCAGATCAGATGGCAGAAGTGATAGATATCTGAATAGTCATCTTTTTTGGAGGTATTTCTTGGGATTGAGGGAGAGAATGGAGATGAACCATGAAGAAAAAGATCCAAAGGGTCGACTGAGCACTCCTTTAAGAACAAGGGTACCCCAGGAATAGAGGGTCTTTTCTCTAGTGCCAATCCTATTGGTGCAAAATCTGGTTGACATCGAATCGAAGCTCTTCCATGATTACCAGTGAAATTATGCTAAGCATCAGACTGGACTTCGATGGGAGCAAGGTTTATCTCCAACACTAGTTCTCCCACTTTTGAGTTCAAAATTTGAACGAAGAGAGTACAAAATAGATGACTGCTGAAGTTTTTTTTTTGCGCTCTGCATCCATTGAGGTTGAAGCTCGGGAGAGATCTTATCTTCTACTGAAGTTGAAGCTTGGGGGAGACCTTATCTTCGATTGAAATTGAAGCTCGAAAGAGATCTTTTCTCCCATGGACGTTGAGAGAGATCTTATCTTCTTTTGAATTTGAAGCTCGGGAGAGATCTTATCTCCAGTCGAGGTTAGAAAAGATCTTAT
The DNA here is from genome assembly GCA_006176705.1 of Cocos nucifera. Lineage (NCBI taxonomy): Eukaryota > Viridiplantae > Streptophyta > Magnoliopsida > Arecales > Arecaceae > Cocos > Cocos nucifera. The sequence continues at coordinate 68,966 of QRFJ01004811.1, read as the reverse complement.
CTTCTATTGAGGTTGAGGCTCGGGCGAAATCTTATCTCCAACCAAGGTTGAAGGAGATCTTATCTTCTTTTGAACTTGAAGCTCTAGAAAGATCTTATCTCTAGTCGAGGCTGAATGAGATCCTATCCCTTGTTGAAGTTGAAGCTCGGAATAGATTTTATCAGATCGGAAGAGATTTTATCTCCAACCGAGGTTGAAGGAGATCCTATCTTCTATTAAAGTTGAAGCTCGGGAGAGATCATATGTCTAGCCAAGATTGAAGGAGATCCTATCTTCTATTAAAGTTGAAGCTCGGGAGAGATCATATCTCTAGCCAAGATTGAAGGAGATCTCATCTCCTATTGAGCTTGAGGCTCGAAGGAGATCGCATCTCCAGTCGAGGTTGAAGAAGATCTTATCTGCTATTATGGTTGAGGCTCTAGGAAGATCTTATCTCCAGTCGAGGTTGAAGAAGATCCTATCTTCTATTAAAGTTGAAGCTCGGGGAAGATCTTATCTTCGACCAAAGTTGAAGGAGATCTTATCTCTTATTGAGGTTGAGGCTCGGGGGAGATTTATCTCCAGCCGAGGTTGAAGGAGATCTTATCTCCTGTTGAGATTGAGGCTCGAGGGAGATCATATCTTCAGACGAGGTTGAAACTCGGGGGAGATCTTATCTTCAGCTAAGGTTGAATAAGATCCTATCTTCTTTTGAAGTTGAAGCTTGGGGAGATCTTATCTCCTATTGAGGTTGAAGGAAAACTTATCTTCTTTTGAAGTAAAAGCTCGGGGGAGATCTTATCTCTAGTGGAGGTTGAAAGAGATCCTATCTTCTATTGAAATTGAAGCTCAAGAAGATTTTATCTCAAGTCAAGGTTGAAGAAGATCTTATCTTCTATTGAAGTTGAAGCTTAGGAGATATCTTATCTCCAATCGGGGTTGAAGAAGATCTTATCTCCTATTGAAGTTGAGGCTCGGGGTAAATCTTATCTTCCATCGAGGTTGAAGAAGATCTTATCTTCTATTGAGATTGAGGCTCAGGAGAGATCTTATCTCTAGTCGAGATTGAAAGAGATCTTATCTCCAATTGAGGTTGAGGCTCGGGGGAGATCTTATCTTCAACCAAGGTTGAAGCTCGAGGGAGATCTTATCTCCAATCGAGGTTGAAGGAGATTCTATCTTCTGTTGAAGTTAAAGCTCAGGAAAGAATCTTACCTCCGATCGAGATTGAAGCTTGGGAGAGATCTTATCTCCAGTCGACGTTGAAGGAGATCCTATCGTCTGTTGATGTTGAAGCTCGGAGGAGATCTTATCTCCGATTGAGGTTGAAGGAGATTTTATCTTTCTGTTAAGGTTGAAGGAGATCTTATCTCCTGTTGAGGGTTGAAGCTCGGGGGAGATCTTATCTCCAGCAAAGGTTAAAGCTCGGGAGAGATCTTATCTTCAGTCGAGGTTGAAGGAGATCTTATCTTCTATTGAAGTTGAAGCTCGGGGAAGATCTTATCTTCTATTGAGGTTGAGAGAGATCTTATCTTCTTTTGAAGTTGATGCTTAGGGGAGATCTTATCTCCAGCTAAGGTTGAAAGAGATCTTATCTTTTTTTAAAGTTAAAGCTTGAGGAAGATCTTATCTCTAACCGAGGTTGAAGCTCATGGGAGATTGTTTCTCCAACTGAGGTTGAAGGAGATCCTATCTTCTGTTGAAATTGAAGCTCAGGGGAGATCTTATCTCCAATCGATGTTGAAGCTCAGGGGAGATTATTTCTCCAGCCGAGATTGAAGGAGATTCTATCATCTATTGAAGTTGAAGCTTAGGAGAGATCTTATCTCTAGTCGAGGTTGAAGGAGATCCTATCTTCTATTGAAGTTAAAGCTCGGGGAAAGTCATATCTTCAATCGAGGTTGAATCTCGGGAAGGATCTTATCTCCAGCCGAGGTTGAAGGAGATCCTATCTTCTATTCAAGTTGAAGCTCGAGGGAGATCTTATCTTCAGTTGAGGTTGAAGGAGCAAAGGTTGAAGAAGATCTTATCTTCAGTTGAAGTTGAAGGAGCCAAGGTTGAAGGAGATCCTATCTTTTGTTCAGGTTGAAGCTCAGAGGAGATCTTATCTCTAGTCAAGGTTGAAGGAGATCCTATCTTCTATTGAAGTTGAAGCTCGGGAGAGATCTTATCTCCAGCCGAGGTTAAATCTCAGAAAAGATCTTATCTCCAGTCGAGGTTAGAGGAGATTCTATTTTCTCTTGAAGTTGAAACTTGGGGGAGATCTTATCTCTGATCGAGGTTGAAAGAATTCTTAACCCCGGTCGAGTTTGGATAGGATGCGTGCGAAGGTAGGGTAGCCCGAAAGTTCCTCAAGGTTGACCTCAACTTTTGGAAGGAGGAGGAAGACGACATGGAGGCGGGACCATCTAATATGGTAGTCGACCTTTCCTTTTCACATTTGACATAGTCAAGTTGTTGGAAGAAAGCACATGTTGGGATTCTCCATTGAGCTTCTTCCTTCTCCACATCTTTGGTCTACGAGATTCCGACTTTTGCTCATGTTGGGATGAGGCTTTCCTTATGTTCTTAACATGGCTTATAGGGGTGCGTTAGGGTCATCGGTAGGGCCTCTCCCTCTATCTTGTCTTATATCGATGAGGTCTTCGACTTTGCTCATGTTAGGATGAGGTTCTTCTCCTATCTTAAATAACTGGAGGTCTTCGATTTGCTCATGTTAGGATGAGGTTCTCCTCCAGTTTCTAACATGGCCACTTTTGATTACTTCTTTCATTCTCAGATTTTTTGAATTTTTAGATCATGGGAGCATTGTTCCTCCAAGCTCCTTCAGGCGATAAGTTTTAGATCGGACGGCCTCCTTTATTTCATATGGACCTTTCCAGTTTGGGGCAAGCTTCTCCTGGCTTCAAGGTTGAGAGATGGCAGCTCATCAAAGTACTAAGTCCCCCAGAGATAGTATTGATGATGTCGAGAGGTGGTCGATCTCCTTGTTATTCTTTCCTCGTTGGTGGTTTTGGCTGCGGCAGTGCTCTTAGCTGAACTTCTCTTGCTATAGGCCGGTATTTGAGGAATCAATCCAGTCGACCTCTTCTGATGAGCTCTTCAATCTCGTCTTGAAATTGAATGCATTCTTCAGTATCGTGGCCATGATTATGATAATAAAAATAGTACTTGCTTCGATTGTGCTTGTTTGGGGGAGATCATAGTTCTTCTAATCTTGGTAGCTGATTCTTAATTTCCATCAAAACTTAAGTTTTAGGAGCATTAAGGGGGGCATGGTTGTGGAACCTTCTAAGGGGAGAACTTCTTTACACCCTTCTATTGGGGCTTCTTTGACGATGAGCTCGAAGAGGAGTTTGGGCTCGCTTGCAATCAGGGGGAGTCTGTGAGCATGGCCGAATGAAGTTCGGCCCTCCATCAGTGGTGGGTCTATTAGACTCGCCCGCCCGCCGCTCCCTTGTGGCTTCCTCATCCTTCAACTTGAAGGCTTCTTTCGCTTGGGCATATTCTTCAGCTCGAGCTAGTAGATCAGCAAAATACCTGAGGTACTTTTTCTCTAGGGAGAATAATAAATTATTCATCTGAAGGCTGCCCTTGAGTGCGACTATTGCAATAGACTAGTCTAGGTTTCGGACTTCCAATGCAGCAGTATTAAACTGGGTGACATAAGCTCGGATAGATTCTTCTTTCTTCTACTTAATATTTATCAGAGAATCCAATCCTCGATGAGGATGCTGACTGCTAACAAATTGTGCCACAAACTGATGGTTCATCTAATCAAAGAAGAAGATCATACCCAACTTCAATGTTGAGTATCAGTTTCTTGCTGCTTTCTTTAAGATAGATAGAAAAGCTCAGCATAAGATGGCGTCTGGTGCACCATGGAGCAGTATCATGATCCGAAAGGCCTCCAGGTTATCGATCGGATTAGAGGTTCCATCATAGCTTTCAAATTGGAGAAGCTTAAAGTTCGACGGAATGGACTCTTGCATAATTCGAGGAGAGAAAGGGGGATCGATGCAGACGCTATCATGGTGAGCTGGGACGACGTGGTGGAGTTCCTTAATTCGCTAGTCCATCTCCCATAATTTTTTATCGAGAACGTCATTTTAATTACAGATCTTGAAAGGCTTTCAACTATAGATGGAGAAAGTCTCTTTTGGAGAAGAATCATGATCTGAACAAGGATCCTCTGCTCTCTATTTTTCCTTCCCAGGGGTGACGGGTATGCTAGCCCAAGTGCACCTCCTTGGGACCAATTCCTAACATCCCGATGGTGGGTTTTTTGGTGGAACCACCATCGAAGGTTGCCACATGGCTTACATCATTTCGGTGAGGTCCTGAACCCACTACATCAATAGGTTAAACTGCTCTGAATCTACTGTAGCCATCGATAGAGGAGTAGATTGAAGCACTGGCGATGGAGTAGGAACGGATGGATCTAGCTCAGATCTGATGGCAGAAGTGGTAGATCTCTGGATCCTCATCTTCTTTGGAGGCACTTTTTGAGATTGAGGGAGAGGATGGAGATGAACCTTAAAGAAGAAAATCTATAGGATCGACTGAGCACTCCTTTAAGAATAAGGATACCTCAAAAATCGAGAACTCTTCCTTTAGCGCCAATCTAGTTGGTGCAAAATCTAGTTGGCATCGGATCAAGCTAGAGTTAAGGAAGAAGAGGTCACCATCGGTGACCTGCAAAACAAAGTTCCATTCGGAGTCGGTGGTGGTGGCTCCAGTAGGACCCTCTGAGGATCAAGTCAGCTCTTCTGACCAACAAAAATGGAGTGCTCAAAAAAGAATTCAACAGAGTTTTGAGAAGAAGAAGAGAGCTTAGAGAAAACATATTTAGATGATCCCTTTTATAGATGAAGCCTGGAGCAGACTGATAGTGACAGCTATAGCTATCCGGTAGCAGACCGCTCGGAGCTGCATGAGATTTATTACGAAAAGGGGTGCCATCTGTAGCAGACTGATAGTGACAGTCATAGCCGTCCGATAGTGGGCCACTCAAGGCCGCATGGGGTTTGTTATGTAGAGGGGCGCCGCCTGTAGTAGACTGATAGTGACAGCCATAGTCGTTCAGTAATGAGCCGCTCAGGGCCATATGGAGTTTGTTATGGAGAGAGGTATCCGTTGTTGTGATGTGCTTGTTCATTAAGATTTAATAGTTGAAGTTCGGAGGAAACAGACATTGGTTGGTGAAGAAGTTTGGCATATGTCAATTCCAGAGGAGTTCGAACTCCTAAAAGGAATATGGCTAGAGGAGAGAGAAAATATATATGAAGGATCTCTTTTATAGACGGAGCCTAGAGTAGATTGATAGTGATAGCCATAGCCATCCGATAGCGGGCCGCTTGGGGCCACATTGGGTTTATTACAGAGAGGGGCATCGTCTGTAGTAGACTGATAGTGATAGCCATAGCCATCCAGTAGCAGGCCGCTTGGGGCCGCATGAGATTTGTTATGGAGAGAGGTGTCCGTTGTCGTGATGTGCCCGTTCATTGAGATTTAATAGTTGAAGTTCCAAGGAAGCAGACATTGGTTGATGAAGAACTTTGACATATATCAATATCAGAGGTGCTCAGACTCCTAAAGGAAATATGGCTAGAGGAGATCATCCGAAAGGAATGCTAGGTGAAATCTGGATGTAATCTGCTCGAGAAATCCAAATGGAGTTCGACTGATGGAGAAGTCCAGAAGGAGTCTAATTGATGGAGAAGTCTAGAAGGAATCCAATTGATGGAGAAGTTCGAGAGAAGGAGTCTGGGAGAAGTCCGGCTGAAGGAGAAGTCCAACTGAAGGTGAAGTCCGAAAGGAGTTCGGACGTTGGAGGAGTTCGACTGCTGAAGGAGTTCGGAAGGGGTTCGATCGCTGGAGGAGTTCGATTACTGAAGGAGTTCAAGAGGGGTTCGATAGTTGAAGGAAGAATTTTTGATTGAATCTCTTCCGTGATTATCGGATACATTAGGCTAAGCATCGATGTCATCTCGATCATAGATCTTGGAAGGCTTCTGGCTGTAGATGGGGAAGGTCTCTTCTAGAGAAGAATCATGATTCGAGTAAGGATCCTTTGCTCTCTAATTTTCCTTCCCAGGGGCGATGGGTATGCTAGCCCAAATGCAACTCATTGGGATCGATTCCTGTCATCTCGATGGTGGGTTTTCTGGCGGAACTGCCATCGGAGGCTACCGCATGACCTACACCATTTTGATGAGGCTCTGAACCCACTGCATTAGTAGGTTAAACTACTTTGGATCTACCATGGCCGTCGGTGGAAGAGGAGGTTGAAGCACCAGTGATGGAGCAAAAATAGATGGATCTAGTGCCAATCCTATTGATGCAGAATTTGGTTGATGCTGGATTAAGCTAGAGTTGAGGAAGAAGAGGTCACCATCGGTGACCTGCAAAATAAAGTTTCGTTTGAAGTCGGTGGCGATGGCTTTGGTAGGATCCTCCGATGATCAAGTCAGCTCTTCTGGCTAATAGAAATGGAGTGCTCAAAAAAGAACTCAGTAGAATTTTAAGAAGGAGAAGAGAGCTTAGAGAAAATATATCTAAAGAGTCCCTTTTATAGATGTAGCCTGAAGCAGACTGATAGTGACAGCCATAGCCATCCGATAGCAGGCTGCTCGGGGCCTCATGGGGATCTCTCCCGAGCTTCAACTTCAACAGGAGATAAGATCTCCTTCAACCTCAGTTGGAGAGAAGATCTCCTCTGACCTTCAATCTCAGCAGGAGATAAGATCACCTTCAACCTCGAATGGAGAAAAGATCTCCTCCGAGCTTCAACTTCAATAGGAGATAAGATCTCCTTCAACTTTAGCTGGAGATAAGATCTCCCTCAAGCTTTAATCTCAGTAGGAGATAAGATCTCCTTCAACCTTGGTTGGAGATAAGATCTTCCCCGAGCTTCAACTTCAATTAAAGATAGAGATCTCCTTCAACCTCGGCTGGAGATAAGATCTCTCCCAAGCTTCAACTTCAAAAAAAGATAAGATCTCTCTCAACCTCAATAGGATATAAGATCTTCTCTGAGCTTTAACTTCAAAAGAAGATAAGATCTCTCTCAACCTCAACAGGAGATATGATCTCTTTTGAGCTTCAACTTCGAAAGAAGATAAGATCTCTCTCAACCTCAACAGGAGATAAGATCTTCCCCAAACTTCAACTTCAAAAGAAGATAAGATCTCTCTTAACCTCAATAGGAGATAAGATCTCTTCCGAGCTTCAACTTCAATCAAAGATAAGATCTCCCCCAAGCTTCAACTTCAATAAAAGATAAGATCTCCTCCAAGCTTCAACCTAAATTGGAGCAGGGTCCGAAAAAGAACTTCGGCAGTTATCTTTATTGTACTCCCTTCCTTCAAATTTCGAACTCGAGAGTCGGGGGACTAGTGTTGGTGATAAACCCCGCTCCCGTCAAAGTCCAGTCTAATGTTTAGCCTAATGTAACTGGTAATCATGGAAGAGCTTCGATCGAGAATTCATCCTCCAGTGGCCAAACTCCTTCTGAACTCCTTTAATAGCCAAACTCATCCAGTGGTTGAACCCTTCCCAGACTTCTTCAGCAGCCAAATTCCTCCAATGGTCGAACCCCTCCTAGACTCCTCCAATGTTCGTACTCCTCCAGTGGCCAAATCCCTCTCAGACTCCTCCAGCGGTCGAACTTCTTTCGTACTTCTTCAACCAAACTTCTTCCAAACTTTTTCTTTAGCCAAACTTCTTCATCAGTCGGACTCCTTTCGAACACTCCATCAGTCAGACTCCTTCTGGACTTCTCTATTAGTCGAACTTCATCCAGATTTCTCCAGCGGATTACTTCTAGATTTCAACTAGCATTCCTCTCGAATGATCCCCTCTATCTATATTCACTTTAGGAGTCCAAACTCCTCTAGAATTGATATATGTCCAACCAATGCCTGCTTCCTCTAAACTTCGACTATTAAACGTCAACGAATAGACACACCATGACAATGGACATCTCACTCCATAACAAACCCCATGCATCCCTGAGCAGCCTCGAGCAATCCGCTATCGGATGGTTATGGCTACCACTATCTGTGGCTGTCACTATCAATCTACTATAGGTGACACCTCTCTCTCCATAATAGACCCCATGTGGTCTCGAGCGGCCCACTATTGGATGGTTATGGCTGTCACTGTCAGTCTGCTACACGCTCCGTCTATAAAAATGGATCCTTTAGATATATTTTTTCTAAGCTCTTTTCTCCTTCTTGAAACTTTGCTGAGTTCTTTCCTGAGCACACCATTTCTATTGGCTAGAAGAGCTGACTTGATCATCGGAGGATCCTATCAGAGCCACCACTATCGATTTCGGATGGGACTTTATTTTGTAGGTCACCGACGGTGACCTGTTCTTCCTCAACTCCAGCTTGATCTGACGTTAATCAGATTCTGCACCAACAATTACCTTTACTAATGATTCATCATGGTATGGATATGTGTATGAGATAGAAATCTGATGCCTTTGAAAAGTTTAAAGAATTCAAATGTGAAGTAGAGAAGCAAATTGAAAAAACTCTAAAGATACTTCAATCAGATCGAAGAGTAAATTCCAAGTAGGAAATTTCTCGATCATCTCATGAAAATGGTGTAGTTTCACATTGGACCCCTCCTAGTACACCTTAACTTGATAGGGTATCTAACAAGATGAATGGGACTGTATGAGATATGGTCTGATCAATAATATGATGGGTATTGTATCCTAAAGCCAATTGTCTAAGTTATAGATGGTTGAGCTGAATGTAAATTGTATTTGAATTATAATGAATAAAATTATTATTTTGATAATTTTATCACTTTATATATCTTTCTGTAATGAACACTTTCATGATGAAGTTCTTAGAACTATTTAGACTCGACAAAGAAAGATTTGTCATTTAGTTCGTAAATTTATTCATGATCAAATGATATATTGTTATCCAGGATGATGACGTCATCAAGTGTAGGTCATTGTGTAACATATGGGTTGATTGTCCTCTTAATCAAAGAGTATAAAGATATTGGTATGGCATGTAGATGAAGTGTAAAGGTGTATTTCACTAAACGTGATGCAACTCCAGAGCTCTCTACTACCAAGAGTTGCTTGCAAAGTATATAAGTATCCCTTAGACCTGAGATCACCATGGTGACATGCAAGCAACTCACTGAACTTTGGTATTGGACTATCTAAATTTCTAATTCAGTAATGGAAGGCTTCTAGGTGTAGTCAAGTACTTGTTAAGTCAGTGTATGAGTCAAGATGGGATTGACTCCTTCAAGTGTTGAAGCTAGTGCATCACCGTATTTCAATTTAACAAAATCTCGATTGAGGTAGTCCATACGGTGGATGCTGAAATTTTGAATACAATATGAATGATTTTCAGCACTAAGAGTAAATCCTAGGTCATCCTTTGAGCATTGAGGTCAAGAGGATGAATTATATGATAACTATATGCCATAGGTTCATCGATGTTGCACTGTGACTATTCGACCTATCTGGATGTTGGGTACCATCGCTAGATGGTTGCATCGATTAGTTTAGGAATTGGTTTCTATATTACCAGCTTAGGATTTGAACCTATAGGATCACGCACAATAGGAGTTCCTACCTAATCTGATGGCTAATCTAAAGTTCCAATGGTCTGAAATTCTAGGATCAAGAGTCCTACTGGATTAGGACTCTGTGACCGAGATCCCACTAGACTGAGACTCTACCTTCATGGGTCCTACTAGACTAGAATTCTTATATTATTAGAAAATTAATTAGCAATTAGATTGTTAATTAGCTTAATTTGATTGAGCGATGAGGATTCAATCAAATTTGATTGAATTTGATTCAATTAGGTTTGTCCTGATCAGGTAATGAGATGACCTAATCGCTAAGAAAGATTCGACCTTGATTTGATCAGGATCTAGATTCAATTAATTTTTAATTTAATTAAAAATTTATTGAATTAGGTTAAGCCTAATTTAATTAGATTTATCATAGTATAATTGGGTCTGGACAAATTGGTTTGGTTGAAACCAATTTGGACAAAATTCAAAACTAGTTTGAATTTAAATCTCCCTACACCACCTTTGACTTTTCATGCCTGTTCTCTCATGCAAATTCAAAATTTGCATGAGTATTTCCCACACCCATGTGAGTTTGTGCACCTCTCCTCTTTCTCTCTTTGACCTGGTCCAAGTGTTGGACCAGTTCAAATGAAATTGAAATTTTAATTTAATTGAAGGTGGTTAGAGGTTGGAACCACTTCCTCTTTTCGACTTTCCATGACCCCTTTGTGAACTCTCGCATATTTTTTTGTGCATTTCTAAGTGTGGGCACACAAAACGATAGTCCTTCTACACATCAATCACTTAGGAGGGGAATTGGAAAATGATAACAGGGTTTTTGAATTTCATTTTGGTTGGGAGGTTGAAACAAGTTCAACCATCCCAAGCTTATCTCCACCACATATTTTTCCCTTGGTTTTGTCGCCCATTTAAGATGAATATTTTTCAGCACACATGGGATTACATGAGGCATTTTTTGGAGAAAGAATAGTAGTGGGGTATTGTTACCCAGCTATGCAACCCAAGAGGAGAGGGGGTGAATTGGGTTTTTAAAATTTTAAAGCTAATTTAAAAATATCAAGATTGAATGATGATATGCAAGATGTATATGTAAAGTGATTTAGGTTAGAGAAAAAATATAAAAGATTACAGAGCAAGAATTTAATAAATTAAAGAAAGAAAGATAGTAAGCACACCACAAACAAGCAAGATTTATAATAGTTTGGTGCTTTTCTTGCACCTACATCTACTCCCCAAGCTTTTACTTAGGAATTAAAATCCACTAACCGTATTCAAACTGAATACACCATTGGAAACCTCCAACCCTAGCTATCTCAAGCTAGAACACTTATTTTTTGGGTATAAGCCAATCCAATACAATCCTATTCAAGGTTTGGATCAACCTTCCTAAGTTTTGGAATCCTCCCAAAACTTGAATCAAAATAGTGAAGTAGAGAAAAAGATTTAATGACAGTCAAATACAAGTTTAGCTCTTTTTATGAGCAAATAAAACCTTAAGAATGCTTTTCACAGTAGTGGAGGAAGCTTCTCTAATTTTTCTCAAGGTTGTTGGAGACTTGAATGATCTCTTGAGAGGTTGGTGAACTTGAAGATGAAAGCTTCTTTTCTTAATGAATACTTTTTGCTTAGGACTGATAATTGAATTACACCAATCTCTTATATTTTTTCCTATTTAAAGTCTTTTAAATCTTCAATAGATGGAGGAGAGAATCCTGGACAAGATTTTTAGCCATTGGAGATATTTAAGAAATCATTAAAACCTGCAAAATAAGAAAAAATAGCCGTTGTAGAAAAATTTTTGTTGCAAGGGTCGACTCATGGGTTGACTCATGGCACAGAGGTCGACCTCGAGGTCGACCTCTGAGACAAAATCTATAAAAATATTTGTTGTATATTTTTAGCCTTCGAAATAGCGGAGGTCAACCCTTGGCATAGAGACAGCATGCCAAACTGCCCTTTTCAATAGGGGACGACCTAGGGGTGGACCCTTTTGCTTTCAACTTGATTTTCTCCTAAAATAAGCATCCAAAAATTATGAAACTACCTTCAAAGAATTAAAAATCTTCTATACTTGCTCTTGAGGCTCTCAGATCAAAACTTGATAAAATTATGATTTTGCCCCTGAAATACAAAAAGTCTTTTTCCAAGCCAAATTCATTAGTAATCTCCTCAAATGCTTTGTAATCATCAAAATCAATTCTTATAGCAACAATCTCCTTCTTTTTGGTGATGACAGAATATTTGAGCATAAGCAAAAATAAAGCATGTAGAAGCATTAATTGAGGATTTCAAAAATTTTAAAGAAATATGCTATATCACATACTAGGATATTATATTCAATTATTTGATAAATATGGTATCAAGAGTAGTTTGATGATTACTTATAGTCAGGCATTTAAATGATTTGCCAAAGAGTTTGACTTACTTATTTCTTTTATCAATTTTACTTCTATTTTATTTCTTTTTATCAATTTTACTTTAATTTTGCTTATAGTCTAATTTTATTTACTCTACTCCCCCTTTTTGACATCATCAAGTAGGATCTTAAAGGATTTTAAAATTCAAAAATAAAAAAACCTCCCATTTAAGTTATTCCATATGTTTTCCTATTAGAACAAGAGTTTATAACAAAACTTTCAATTTACAACATAATGATCATAATGAAATTTAGCCAATTCACAAAGGTTTCATTTCACATCTTTCAAATGACATCATCACATATTTACATCAAAATGATTATCATAACATCAAGTCATCAAAATATATAAGTGCTAAACATACGAAATATAAAGGTATCAAAAGTATTCATGAGAATTAGCCCATCAAAATATACAAAATTCATGCATACAACTATCCATGACCCAAACAGCCAATAGTACCAACGCCATAAGTTTGATCCAAAAAAAAAATATAATCAACTATGACTTGATCAACAACTCATAGAAACAACTAAGAGATACTAGATCATAACCTAATATAAAGATGACTAAACTAAATCTAGTAGAGATCATGGTTGAAAGCATCTAAATCAGATGAAGAATCAAAGATGTGATGGGGTGTGTCAGGGTCAAATCTAGGAGCACAACCTCGACCACGTCTACCATGACCATGGGTGGAGGTGCAAGCTCGAGCAGCTAGACGAGATGGCCCAGGAGTCTGAGAGGAAGTGGGCTGAGCAAGAAGAGTAATCCTGATAGTGTCTAAATGATCCAATGCTCTCAACATGGACTGAGTGAGGGCGCCAATCTGTGTAGATAGAGTATCCCTAGAGTCTCCAGACTCTCTCCTCAGAAAGTCAAAACCACCCTCCAGAATACCTCAGAGTCTTGCTACCTCAGTTGTAAGATCTGATATATTTGTAATGTCCTTTCTCATCTAGGGATGAGCCAGATCCAAAATCTGCCTCTACAAATCTAAAACACTTCCTATCAATCTCAAAACACATCCCTCGAGGTCCTTAAGTCATGCAGGCTGAGCAATAAGCAACTGAAAGATAGTAGATACATGTAGAATCATAGACTGATCAGAAGATGGGACGAAGTGAGTACTCTTCCCCTGAGTGGTACTGGCTATCTGCTGAGATAAAAGACCTACAATCCTTTGAGATATGATATCGTCAATTGACTGAATCAATTGGTCAGTGATCCTCCTGATCTAGTCATCAGAGAATCTAACATCTATGTCTCTGCTTCGATGGTGCCACATCTACATCTTTCCTCACTGACTCTAAGGGGTCAGTCTCATGATCAGATGCAAACTGAAAGTTAGGAGATCCTCTATGATCATGAGGAGGTGAAGATGGTCCATCCTCCTTAGCTCTCTCTACATCCTCAGCACCTTTGGACCAACCACCATCAATCTTTGAAAAACTCATGCGATGCAGTGTGTGGCGGTTGACGGTATCAGTGTGAGATAATCTGGCAACTGGCTCCCCTTCAAAACTAACTCCAAACCTCCTAAACACTAATGAGAGGGCCATACCATAGGGTAGATGTGCCTCAGACCTATTCAATGTCTCTCTCATCATTTCTATCATCAAAATAGGGAGGTTAAAGGGGGTCTTTATAATCACATGAAACATGATACATATGTCCCTACTAGATAATAAATCATGCCTGCCAATCCTAGGGACAAATAACTTAGTAACCATGGTGTGTAACACTCTCATTTTAGCAAAAAGAATCTTGGCCTCTAATTTATTCAAATTTCCTTCAAATTCTCTTACCAAGATGGCTCTCAGTCCTTCTTCTTTATGGGTTAGTTCCATTTCCTTGTAACCCTCACATAGTAATCTTAGTATTTCCCCCAGGTGAATTGGATCAAGTGTAATCTCAGTACCTTTAACAACAGATTTTACTATTCCACTGAAGTATGCCAAATTTAGGTAAAACTCTCTAACCAAATCCACATATGTAGCTTCTTTCAACTTGCAAAAGTAATCCCATTCTTGCTTTTTAATTTTTAACACAAATGAAAATCCTTCTTTCTCAAAGAAACTAAAATCAACATTCTTTCCTGATTCAACCTTTCTATCAGACAAAGGGACCTTACTTGGTGTAAGAGGAGACTATGAAGATTGTCTGGAGGCAGAAGTTGGACTAGGAGAGGGCTCAGGTGTTGTTCTTTTCCGACGGGCTTCTTCCTCTAAGCAATGGATCGATTTTTTTCTCTACGGTAGTTTCATCTTGGGTGCCATTATAACCGAAAGAAGCCTCATCCCACACAAGAGAGTCAAGAGAAAGTGGAATAGAGAAGATTTGAGAAGGAGATGAATGGTTTTGAGGAAGGAGCTAACGGTGGGTTTTAGGGCAAGGGTTTGCTAGAATTCTTCAAACCGCCCAAATAGAAAGAAAATAGAAAGAGATTTGGTTCCTTAAGAGGTGATTTGAGGAGAGGATCTTAGGAGAAAGGGAGAATTCGAGGGATTTCTTTGATTGAAAGGTTGGGGAGAAAGGCCGATTTGTTCGGATGAAGTGAGAAATAGGGGAGGTCGGCCTCTTGGTCGAAGGAGTTCCTAATTAATAGGGCCGGACGAAAAGAATTTTGGTCAAATTACAAGAATGCCCATGAGTCATCCCTTTGGTCAACCCATGGCATAAGAAAATCCAAAAATTGATGAAAAATTCTGAAAAAAAATCTAAGATTTTAGGGGTTGAATTTTACACATGAGAGTGATCAAAGGATAGTTAGGTTTGAGCTTTTTGAGAAAGAAAAATGAGATATAGGCTCAAGATAGATTAAGATGATATTTTGATAGAAGAGAGCTTGGAATCAAAAAGATGTTTAGGCTAGGGGATCAAGAATTCCTAATTCTCTTCTAATCTCACAAAATTTATCTTTGCTTAAGGTCTTAGTAAAAATATCAGCCAATTGATTTTCAGTATAAACATAATCAAGAATTATGTCATTATTTTGAATATGCTCTCTTATGAAATGATGTCTTATTTCAATATGTTTTGATCAAGAGTGTTGGATTGGATTCTTAGTCAGATTTATGACACTAGTATTATCATATCTTATGAGAGTTTTATTTAGTTTGTTGCCAAAATCCTCAAGTTGTTGCTTAATCCATAAGATTTGCGCACAGCAACTTCTAGCTGCAATGTATTTGGCCTCGATCGTAGACAATGCTACTGAATTTTTCTTCTTGCTAAACCAAGAGATTAAGTTAACTCCTAGAAATTAGAAAGTTTCATTAGTATTTTTTCTATTTAATTTAGATCCAGTAAATCTGCATCTGAATATCCAATTAAATCGATTGATGAATTCTTAAAGTACGATAAACCTATGGATTGAGTTCCTTTTAGGTATTTAAGTATTCTTTTTACAGCTTTTAAATATGATTCTTTTGGATTAGATTAAAATCGTGCACATAAATAAACACTAAACATGATATCTGATCTACTAGCAGTTAAATATAATAAAAAATTAATCGTGCCTCTATAAAATTTTTGATCAACACTTTTACCTCCTTCATCCTTGTCAAGCTTACATGATGGACTCATGGGGGTACCAATTGCTTTAGAGCTCTCCATCCTAAATCTCTTAAGTAGTTCTCTTATGTACATGCTTTGAGTGATAGAGATCCCTTCTTTTGTTTGTTTGATTTGAAGTCTAAGGAAGAATGTTAGTTCACCCATCATGCTCATCTCGAACTCTCCCTACATGAGCTTAGCAAAATCTTGACATAAAGTTTCATTAGTAAATCCAAAAATAATGTCATCAACAAATATTTGTATTACTAAGATGTCATCGTGATCTCTTTTAATTAAAAGGGTTGTATCTACATTTCCTCTTGAAAATCCATTATTAAGCAAGAATTTACTTTGTCTTTCATACCAAGCCCTAGGTGCTTGTTTTAAACCATATAATGCTTTGTTTAGTCTAAAAACATAATTTGAAAAAGCATGATTTTCAAAATCAAGAGGTTGTTCTACATAAACTTCTTCGGCAATATATCCATTTAGAAATGAACTTTTAGCATCTATTTGAAATAGCTTAAAATTTATTAAGCATGCATATGTGAGTAAAAGTCTAATTGCTTCTAGTCTAGTAATAGGTGCAAAGGTTTCATCAAAATCAATTTTCTCTTCTTGATTGTAATCCTTTGCAACTAATCTTGCTTTATTCCTAATTACATTTTCATTTTCATCTAATTTATTTCTATATATCCATTTTGTACCAATTATTGAATAATTTTTAGGTCTTGATACTAAGGTCCATACATTATTTCTTTCGAATTGATGAAGTTCCTCTTGCAATTCATTTATCCAATTATAATCTTTTTCAACTTCATCAATAATTTTGGATTCAAAATGAAAAATAAATGCAAAATGATTATATGCATCTCTAAGTAAAGAGCGAGTTCTTATCCCATGTGTAGGATCACCGATGATTAGTTCTTTGGGATGATTGTGAATATACCTCCATTCTTTTGGAAGATCATTTGTACCTTGAGGTTGTTCTTGCTGTCCTTCCCCATCAATTTCTTGCTTGTCTTCATGATTCTCTTCATTTTGAATTGTTGAATCCTTTAGGATGATCTCCTTCAATTCTTCTATAAGAGGATCTGCATCATCAATATCCTTACTCTTCCTTGATGGAAGATCATTAGTCTCATCAAAAATAACATGTATTGACTCCTCTACTACTAAGGTTCTTTTGTTAAAAACTCTAAAAGCTTTACTTGAAGAGGAGTAACCAAGAAAAATAGTTTCATCAGATTTTGCATCAAATTTATCTAGTTTTTCTTTACCATTGTTCAAAATAAAACATTGACAACCAAAAACATGAAAATATGCAATGTTATGTTTTCTTCCTTTCCAAAGCTCATAAGATATTTTCTTTAAAATTGGTCTGATTAGGGCATGGTTTAAGATGTAACATGCTGTGTTAATTACTTCCACCTAAAAGTATCTTGGAAGGTTGCTTTCACATAGCATAGTACGGGCCATTTCTTCTAGAGTTTTATTTTTTCTTTCTACTACTTCATTTTGTTAGGGTGTCCTAGGTGCTGAAAAATTATGACTAATTTCTTTTTCATCATAAAATTTTTCAAAGTTTTGATTTTCAAATTTGGTTCCATGATCACCTCGAATGCTTTGAATTGAAAATCCTTTTTTATTTGTAACTTTTCGGTAAAACTTTATGAAAACATGAAATGTTTCATCATTGCGTACCAAAAAAAAATCATGTAAAACATGAGTAGTCATCGATAATTATAAAACCATAACATTTTTCACCTAAGCTTACTGTTCTTGTAGGATCAAACAAATCCATGTGCAAAAGTTTCAATGGCCTAGAAGTTGAAACAATGTTCTTAGATTTGAATGAAACTCTTCTTTATTTACCTAGTTGGCATGCATCATAAATTTTATCTTTTTCAAAATTCAATTTTAAAAAATTGGTAACTAATTTCTTTTTGATAAGCTTTGAAAGTGAATACATACTAATGTATGCAAGCCTATGATGCCAAAACCAACTAGTCTCATTAATTTTGGCATTCATAGCTACTAAACATTGCATGTTTATCATCAAAAGATCATTCAAATCTACCATATAAACATTACCATGCCAATGACCAACAAACTTAATGACATCATCATTGGAACTAGTTACAATGCATAATGAAGATTCAAAAATAACTTTGTAACCCTTATCACAAAGTTGACTAATACTTAAGAGATTGTATTTTAAACCATCTACTAATAAAACATTTTCAATATACTTGGAGGGAGTAATACCGACATTACCAATACCAATGATCTTTCCTTTACCATTGTCTCCAAATGTGACCATCCCTCCACTTTTAGCATCAAGCGTGATGAATTGGGACTCATCACCGATCATGTGTCTTGAGTATCCGCTATCAAGATACCATCTTCGATTTTCTTCTTTGGATGCAAGACACACCTCCATGCAAAATCAAGTCCTTACTCTAGGTACCCAAGTTTTCTTGGGTCCTTTAAGGTTAGTCACAATGGTTCCTTTTGGAACCCATATTTTTTTTTCATTTGAATTTCTAGAGAACCATGTATAAGATTTGTGTCCTAGTTTACCATATTTAAAGCAAGTAACATTTAAAAATTTATTGATTTCTAAATTTACAAAAATATTTTTTAGAAATTTTTATTTTCATAGGGGGTTATAGCCTAGACCAGTCTTATCATAAATGGCCTTTTTATTTACAAAAATCATATGAAGTTTATTTGAACTCAAAGTAAAATTTTCAACTATCGATTTTAAATTGGTGATTTTATTTTTCAAATTTAGATTCTCTTGAGTTAAGACTAGTTTTTCACTTAGGATAGTTTCATTTTCTTTTAGCAAGACTTGATTTTTTAATTTTAGCTTTTTGTTTTTAGTTTCTAATATCTTTAAATCATCTACTAAATCATAAAAGGCTTCCTGAAGTTCTGCAAATGTAAATTCATTTGAGATTTTAGCTCTTACCTCATTCTTATATGCCATAAGGCACAGGTTGGCATGTTCATGAGCTTCATCCCCTTCGGAGCTTAAGTCATTACTATAACTTCATGTTGCCACCATAGTCTTTTTCTTGTATTTCTTGAGAACCTTTTTAAGTTGAGGACATTCAGACCTGAAGTGCCCCGGCTTCTTACATTCATAGCAAATAAGGGGTTGCTCCCTATCCTTTTCCTTGCTATACTCCCCTTTGGTAGGTAACCTCTTCCTCATCTCTTATTTCTACTTCAAAAATCTCTTGAACTTTCTTATGATGAGGGCTATTTCTTTATCTTATTCTTCATCTTCCATTTTATCGGATTCCTCATCTTGTTGAGTGATGGATTTAAGGGCTATTGTCTTCTTTTTCTTGACATCTTTTTCGTGATGTTATTTCATGCTTAGCTCATCCAGCATTAGTGATCTTAGAAGCTCCTCCAAGGATAAAATATTTAGATCTTTGGCTTCTTGGATTGTAGTCACTTTGGCCTTCCATGTCCTTGGCAAAGATCTAAGAATCTTCCTCACAAGGTCACTGTTAGAATAAGACTTGTCAAGACATTTAAGATTATTTATAATATCCATAAATCTAGTAAACATTATAGTTATTAACTCATCATGCTCCATTTTAAAAAGTTCATATTTGTGCATAAGCATGTTAATTTTTGACTCCTTAACTTGATTAGTGCCTTCATGAGTTACTTCTAACCTATACCATATTTTCTTAGCCAACATGCATGTTGAAATATGATTAAATTCATTAGCATATAGATTATAATGTAAAACATTCATGGCTCTTGCATTGAGTTGAGCCATTTTCTTATCAATCTCATCCCATTCCTTTTCTGGTTTAATTGATTCCTCACCATCAATTATCTTAGTGGGTGTGTGTGGTCCATTAACTATGATACTTCACATATCATAATCAAATGCTTGTATGAAAATTCTCATTTGAGCTTTTCAATAGGTATAGTTTATCCCACTGAAAAGTAGAGGTCGGTTTGTGAACTGCCCCTCGGCTAGGAAAATACTAACTTGGGTTGCCATAGATCTTTGGCTCTTCGATGGTTAAATCAAAGTAGGGCTAGAGCACTAAGCTCTGATATCACTTGTTGCCCAGCTATGCAACCCAAGAGTGGGGGGTGAATTAGATTTTTAAAATTTTAAAGCTAATTTAAAGATATCAAGATTGAATGATGATATGTAAGACGTGTGTGTGAAGCAAATTAGGTTAGAGAAAAAATATAAAAGATTAGAGAACAAGAATTTAATAAACTAAAGAAAGAAAGATAGCAAGCACACCACAAACAAGCAAGATTTATAGTAGTTCGGTGCTTTCCTTGCACCTATATCCACTACCCAAGCTCCTACTTGGAAATTAAAATCTACTAACCCTATTCAAACTGAATACACCATTGGAAACCTCCAACCCTAGCTATCTCAAGCTAGAACACCTATTTTTTGGGTATAAGCCAATCCAATACAATCCTGTTCAAGGTTAGGATCAACCTTTGCATGTTTTGGAACCTCCTTAAAACTTGAATCAGAACAGTAAAACAGAGAAGAAGATTTAATGGCAATCAAATATAAATTTAGCTACCTTTGTGAGAAATAAAACCTTAAGAATGCTTTTCACAACAGTAGAGGAAGCTTCTCAAATTTTTCTCAAGGTTGTTGGAGACTTGAATGTGCTCTTGAGAGGTTGGTGAACTTGAAGATGAAAGCTTCTTTTCTTGATGAATACATTTTGCTTAGGGTTGATAATTGAATCATACCAATCTCTTATGTTTTTTTCTATTTAAAGCCTTTCAAATATTCAATAGGTGGAGGAGAGAATTCTGGACAAGATTTGTAGCCATTGGAGACATTAAAGAAACCATTAAAACCTGGCAAAACAAGAAAAAATAACCGTTGCAAAAAAAATTTTGTTGTAGGGGTCGACTCATGAGTCGACTCATGGCACAGGGGTCGACCTTTGAGACAATATCTAGAAAAATAGTCATTTTGTATTTTTAGCCTTCGAAACAGCAAAGGTCGACCAAGGGATCGATCCTTGGCATAGAGACAGCATGCCAAATAGCCCTTTTCAGCAAGGGACGACCTAGGGATCGATCCTTTCACTTCAAACTTGATTTTCTTCCAAAATAAGCATTCAAAAATTATGGAACTACATCCAAAGGATTAGAAATCTTCTATGCTTGCTCTTGAGGCTCTCAGATCAAAATTTGGTAAAATTATGATTTTGCCCATAAAATATAAAGTCTTTCTCCAAGTCAAATTTATTAGTAATCCCCTCAAATGCTTTGTAATCATCAAAATTAAATCTTGGAGCAATAGGTATGCACCTTCTAGGTGAGAGAAAATTCAAACTAAGTGAATCCCTATGCCACTTCTCATCTACTCTTCTTATCTCACACACATTTCAAAAAAAGTTTTGAAATGTGCATATGAGATATCTGAGAAAAGGTTTCTCAGTCAAACAGAGCATGGTGTGAGGGTCACCTAAGGTGTGAGGTCTTTTGTTGGCCACAAAAGCTCTAAGAGAGGAATCTTTAGGGCTTTCGGGTGTGGGTAGCCCTAGGGTTGGGACCTAAGATTCAGGTGGACAGATTGAGTGATGCGAGTGCTCGATCACCACCAAACATTACACACCACCTTGTCATCCTTCGAAGTACATCCTTAAATCTTCTAGAGCATCTAGGAGTTCGAGAGAAGATCATCAATTGGATCGATGAAGATCGATCGTCAAAGGCTGTGGTGAGGAGCTTGCACTCCAGTAGAGCTGGTCGGAACCAAGAGCTGTGTGGCCTAACCATAAAGGCTAGATGATTATGCGATTGTAGCATGATGTGAGGGCTTCTTCCTATAGTTTTGGATTGTCGAGATCATCTACCCATACTGAAAGAATAAGTTCCTTATAAGCCAATCATGTATGTGCTGTAATGAGATTTTTCTGTATAATCCCTAACTCATGTAATGATATTTATTCTCATACTAATAAGTTGAGGCATTTGATTCATCATTTCAATTGCATCTTTTATATTTATAAATTATGATGAACCCCAAAGGTTAGGACAATGATTTTAGGGGACATGAATGGGTCATGCCTATGAGACCTAAAATCCTAAAATCCTAATTTTAGACATTCCTGGTCGTAAGAACATTGAGTCAGGGATCAATATTCTGGATAGACTAGCACATCCTATGTATGCTCGATAAAGAGGATGGTGGATCTCACAAGCCACTTGTGTAGGAATACTAATACAAAGATGTGGGTGCTCATCAAGGAATGAGTATACTAACTTAACTCGCTAAAGAGAACATCTTATGAAATCTTACTTGTATGTCAAAAGATGATCCTCTAAGTAGGAGTTGTGCAATTGATCCTTAGACATAAGACCACCATGATACTTTGTACACATAAGCCCATATTTTTGGTTCATACACAATCATGATATTAAGTCATGAACAGGTGTTCTGGATATGGTCAAATGTGTATAAAGTTTGTAAGTAGGTCAACAAGGAATTAATCACTCCTAGTAAGAGAAGATGTCATCCTATGCATTCTCATCTATTAATAACTTAGTAAGACTTTGGCCAAAGTAGAATGAAGATTAGATAAAACTTCTAATCATTCATTAAAATTATCATTAATTAATAGAGAATCAACATGAATATTTATTTGAGTTTAACATTTATCTATACTTATAAATGTATTCGGGATGCAGGATGATCAAGGGATTGAATTGAACGGATACTTGCCACTGAAGGATATATTTAGTATTTTAATCAAATTTTACATCTTCTAGGTAGTCATGATATATTGCTAGACATCAATTTTGACTTATGAATTTAATTAAATTAATAAAATTAATTTGATCATCAATTAGATAGTTCTTTTAATTGGTGAAATTGGATTGGCATTAATCCTAATTGATTGAGATTGAGTGCAATTGAATTAGATTAAAATGTACCTAGGCCTACTACTAGCTAGATCTGGTAACCAATGGATCACACCCATAAGAAAATTGGTCAAGAATTAATTTTAGGATCATTGGATCCTAATTAGATGGCTAATTGACATGCAAGCACATGTTGGCTAACCTAATTCCTTGCCAAATCAATTTTGGCTTGAATCCTTGCTTTTTGGCTAATCAATTTTAATTTTTGGTTAGGCTAAATGGGCTACCCATCAGATGGGTACCATGTGGCCTTGATTTGGACTCATTAGGAAGAGTCCAAGGCGCCCCAGAACCTCCCTTCTTCATGACGCCAAATAATGTGGTGTGAGGAATTATTTGGTGCACATAAGGACAAAATGTCCTTCTCCAAGGGGCTGTTGACTTGTGAGATGCCCCCTTGGGACTCTCTCTCCATGTTGACACCTACCATCTTTGTCTGGTCAAAGATGGTGGGTGCAGGAAGTATTTCTCCCAGGAAAACAACGTGAAGAGTTGCGTAGTTTAATATTAAACGCACCAAGAATCCTTCTGCTTGAAGGAACTCTAGTTGGTGGCACATCTTGGACTCTCCCTCTCCCTTATTCATCCCATTTCAGAAGAAAATTTAAATAAATTTAGAATAAATCAAAGAAAATTTAGAATTAATGAGGGAATGATGTATATATGATGTTTTGAAGGTAGAAATCAATTTTTATATGCCTCCAAGACTCCTTATATTAAGGGACTTATCTAGCCTTTTGATAAATCATTTAGATGGCTGATAAGGGCTTGGGAATGGGTGTGATTGGCACTCCATCTGAAACTATAAATAAATCTCGGATGGAAGGTGTCGGATATTCTAATTCAGAAGCTTGTCTTAATTCTCTTTCTTCCTTTCTTTTAGACAAGGTATTGGTAAGATAAGGAGTCTTTCGATAAGGTCTTATCCAATACAATGAGTCTTAATTAAGATAAGGGTTAGAAAGATTATTTAAGAGAGCTAAGAGAGAAAATAAGGGAGAATAAATAAGCAAGGAGGGAAAAAGGCAAAAAATTCTAGTTCAGAATTCAGCAAGCAAGGATTCAGGAAGGATTATTCTTGAACCTAATTTCTATGTGAATTACTGTTGGAGGACGAAAACATGGGCACCTCATAGAAATATATCATCATCAAATTAGATGTATAAGAGGATGTTACCATATCTTATATTATATATATGTACATGATTGAAAATCATCAAGGTCGGTCCTAGGATTTAGGGTTTGATAGAACAAAATTTTGAAATCAATTGCTTCTACCATGTCATTCAAACCCATCAATGGTATCAGAGCAAACCTTATATGATTCAACAATATGCATAAATACTTTCAATAATAATTTAAAGCATGATATGATTGGTGTATATATTATATGTCTGATGATCATGTTAACGTAAAATGTCATGTTCTATGATCATGTTTTTAGTTGTTATAATTTTAATTATGTATCTTTTACAGTGCCTTAAATTAGATGTTATGATATATAATGCACTAATTCATCATTTTGATTATAAGGTTGTCCTAGCATATCGGCACATAGCCGTTATGCTGTAAGGTTATCATAAAATAGTGAATGCTTTATGTTTGTTTCACATGGCATAGCATATAGATGTATGTTTTATTGTTTTTAAGGATGTGCATGAGATCTTTAAAGCCCTTTTAAAATCATATTAAGTCATAGTCTTAAAGATCAAAAAGCAAATCCATTCTTGATATAAATTGGTCAATTGGTGTCTAGGAAAGTGGTTCTGGAAAGGTAATGAGAATATGTGTTGACCCTAGATTGATTATGATAATAACAAAAGTATTTGAGTATAGATTGTTAATTTACTAACATTGCTTGTGAGGATGTGTAGTTGTAAAATTTAAGAGCTCACAAACTCCAAGTATTTCTATTCGTCTAAATGAAGACTCATCATTCAAGATTTTAGAGAAGATATTTTAGAGTGGGTACATCTTTTAAGAGATTTTAATGAAGAATAAATCAAGGTAAAAAGGTGAGTCTAACCTACAAAATAAATTAGAGAAGAAAGGATCACAAATAGTATTTGGCATGCATAACATGCAAACTACGCTGACCCAGTCTGAGACTGAGCTGACCGAATCTCAGTGGAAGCAAAAGATAGAAATGATAAAAAATATGATTTTTCATGACTCAAGAGACTGAGCTTACCTAGTTTTCAGCTGAGTCGATCTAATGACAACTAGGCTGACCCAGTCAGAAAGGTAGCCGTTCTAGTCTCAGAAGATAGCAAAAAATAGAAATAGAAATTTTAGGATCACTAAGACTGAGCTGACCCAGTTGAAAATTGAGTCGATCTAGTTTGGACTAAGCTGCTCCAATCAAAAACTGAGTCAGCCTAGTACCTATAATGGCTAGTTTCTAGTTTTATAGCTTTTTCACTCTACATGCCTTTCAATGGCTATTTTCGATCTTTCAATGGCTAGATCACTTTCAGAAGTCCTTCTGGATGACTTCTAATAGTGAAAAATCTTAAAAATACTTAAGAAAATATTTAGAATAAGAAATATAACTTTTGAACTTGCAAAGAGAGCTTTCAAGTAGATTTTTAGTGTATTCAAGTGTGTGAGCAATATTGTGAAAAGGAAGGAGTGATCTTTAGATATACCATTATCCTTCTAATATTCTTACTCTAAGAGAAGTCAGGTCACTGCTATCAAAGATCATCTGCTATTTTTCTCAAGCATTCAAAGAGAACAAATCAAGCCAACAAGCCAAGCTCTCAAAATTTCTTCTCTTGAGCTTCAAAGAGTTTATTTTTTTTATTTATTATATATGTTTTTTTATTTCAAGTTTCTTAGGATGAGAAACTTAGATTTGTCCAAGCCTAAAGTTGGATGTTGAATGATTTGATTGATTAGCCAAAGTTAAAACCAATAGGGTTGATTGTTAGCTTGAAGAAATAATTGTTGTATGGTTATGGTTGGTGAGCCTAGATCAAAACTAACTGGATTGAATTATAAACCCAAATAAAATAATCGGACTACAATCAAGCCTAGTAATTATAGTTAAATTTCTAAGTGGTTTACTTAGGGAGTGGACGTAGATGCTGAATTTGGTGTCGAACCACTATAAAATTATTATGTTTGTGATTATGTGTTATTATTTTATTACTTTCATTCATTGCATGTTATACTGCTTGTTTTATTTAACCACATAACTAGTTTAAATTTGCTCATATCTTAAGCTTAAATTTTAAATATCCAATTCATCCTCCTCTTGGAAAGCCATATTTGGACAATAAGTGGTATCAGAGTAGGTGCTGTAATATTACTTATTGATTAAGCTATCAAAGAGCAAAAGATTAAATGGCAACCCTAATTAAGACTCCATTGGTTGAGGGGCAATCAACCAATAGACCCCCGCTATTCAATGGGATTAATTATACCTATCAAAAAGCACGAATGAGGATATTCATCCAAGTATAAGATTATGATACGTGGAATGTCATAATGTTAGGCCCTCACACACCTATTATCATGATTGGTGGAGTGTCGAACCCAAAACCTGAAAAGGATTAGGATGAACATGATAAGAAGAAAGTCGAACTTAATGCCAAAGCAATGAATGTTTTATATTATGCTTTGGACGCTAATGAGTTCAATAGAATATCAACATGTTCATTCACTAAAAAAATTTGGAATAGACTTGAAATCACCTATGAGGATACTAATCAAGTCAAGAAATCAAAGATAAATATGTTGGTACATAAGTATGAGTTATTTAAAATGGAATCACATGAAACTATCGCTAAAATATTCACTAGATTCACTGATATTCTAAATGGTTTGAAAAGTCTTGAAAGAGATTATACTAACAGCGATGTTGTGTGCAAAATCCTTAGATCTTTGCTAAAGAATTGAGAGCCAAAGGTGACTGCCATTCAAGAGGTGAAAGACTTAAATACTCTCGCATTGGAGGAGTTAATTGGGTCACTCATGATCCATGAGCTGAACATGAACCAAGAAAGAGAAGAGAAAGTGAAGAAAAAGAAAAGCATAGCACTCAGAGTTGCAACCATGTATAAAAAGGAAAGCGACTCTGAAGATGACTCGAAGGATGATGAGAAAATGGCACTAATTACTAGAAGGTTCAAGAAATTCATGAAAAGAAGGAAGAAGTATAAACCAAGGAGAAAAAATTTCAGCAAGGATGAAGGTAGCAAAGAAAGAAAAAGAGAAAAAGAGAAGGATCAAATCATTTGTTATGAGTGTAAGAAGCCCAAATATTTTTGAATGGACTATCCATTTTTGAAGAAGAGCTCAAAGAAATCAAAGAAGAAAATGTTAAAGGCAACATGGAGCAATGATGAAGACTCATCTTCAAGTGAAGAAGAATGTCTAACAGAAGAAAAAACCAATATTTGTCTTTTGGCATTAGAAGATGAGATAAACCAAGATGATTCAATTTCTAAATTTATGTTTGAGGAATTGTATGAAGCTTTTAATGATTTACTTTTTGATTTTAAAAAGCTATCTCATAAGAACAAAGAACTAAGGAAAGAGAATCAATCATTAAAAATAGATAAAGCTCAAATAGAAGAAAATATGAAGAAAATACAAAGCAATCTAAATAAATCAAATGAAGAGATTGTATCCTTACAAGATGAAGTGATAAGATTAAAATCCATAGTAGATAGATATATGCTAAGCTCTAAAAATCTACAAACGATAATTAAAAATCAAAAGATGATCTTTGATAAAGCTGGTATAGGGTATGATCCATCAAGAAAGCAAAAATCATTAAAGAATGTATATACAAAATCTTAAAATTATGGTAGAAATATTACATGTTATAAATATAATAAAATTGGACATAAATTTATTGAATGCAAAATCTTTAATTCAAGCAAATCAAAAGTAAAACAAATTTAGATTTCAAAGGAAACCATTTGTGCTAACTCCGAAGGACCCAAATTAGCATGGGTACCTAAATTTATTTGATTGCTTGTGTAGATTTGCTTGGCATCTGTAAGAGCTAAAAGAAGATGGTATCTTGATAGCGGATGCTTAAGGCACATGATGGGAGATAAATCATAATTTATCTCTCTTAAAGCTAAAGATGGAGGTGTTGTGATATTTAGAGACAACAGTAAAGAAAATATCATTGGTCTTGATAATATC
The DNA here is from genome assembly GCA_006176705.1 of Cocos nucifera. NCBI lineage: Eukaryota > Viridiplantae > Streptophyta > Magnoliopsida > Arecales > Arecaceae > Cocos > Cocos nucifera. Next base: position 41,316 of record QRFJ01004811.1, on the reverse strand, counting down.
TTGATAACACCCTCTACTAGCATAGAAAATGTCTTGTATGTTGAAGGATTAATGCATAACTTACTTAACATAAGCCAACTTTGTGATAAAGGCTTTAATGTTTCATTCAAATTATCTTATTGCATTGTAACTAGCTCTTTAGATGAAAGTATTAAATTCATAGAAAAAAGACATGAAAATATTTACATTGTTGACCTTGATGAACTTAGAAATAAAAATATTGAGTGTCTTGTTGCTATGAATGCTAAACTAAATAAATCAAGTTGGATTTGGCATAATAGATTAGGTCATGTAAGTATGGACTCACTAGCAAGATTAATTAAACTTGATTTTGTAAAGAGATTACCTAAAATACATTTTGAAAAGGACAAAATTAGCAAAGCATGCCAACTTGGTAAACAAACAAAATCTTCTTTCAAATCCAAAATATTGTTTCAACTACTAGGCCTCTAGAACTACTTCATATAGATTTATTTGGACCTATTTCAACTACTAGTCTTGGAGGAAAAAGATATGATTTTATTATAATAGATGATTTTTCAAGATATACATGAGTTTTATTTTTATCACATAAAGATAATGCTTTTGATATATTTGTTGATCTATTTAAGAAAATAACAAGAGAAAAAGAATGCAATATTTTATATATAAGAAGTGATCATGGCATGGCATTTAAAAATTATAAATTTCAAAGTTTTTGTTCTAAAAATAGAATCAATCATAATTTCTCAACACCTAGGATACTCCAACAAAATGGTGTGGTAGAAAGAAAGAATAGAACATTGATTGAAATGGCACGAACTATACTTTGTGAGAGCAACCTTCCAAAATATTTTTGGATGGAAGCTATTAACACCGCATGCTATGTGCTAAATTGAGCTCTAATTAGATCAATCTTAAAGAGAACTCCATATGAACTCCGTAAAGAAAAGAAGCCAAATATTTCATACTTTAAAATCTTTGGATGTAGATGTTTCATTCTTATGAATGGTAAAGATAAGCTAGGAAAGTTTAATACAAAATTAGCTGAGGATTTTTTCTAGGATATTCATCACATAGTAGAGCATATAGAGTATTTAATAAAAGAATATTGATTATGAAAGTATCTATGCATATTATTTTTGATGAAACTAACTCTCTTAAAACAAGAGAAGAAGAGCTTGATGTGGATGCAGAAATTCTAGAAAATGAAATGAAAGACATATCATTTGAAGATACTCCTTTTCAAGAAAAATAAAACAAAGAGCAAGAGGTTGAAGAAGTAATGCCACAATCTCAAGATGATCAAGGTACATCTAACTTACTAAAGAAATAGAGGTATGATCATAATCATCCTAAGGAATTAATAATGGTGATCTATCTCATGGAGTTAAAACTAGATCATCTCTTAGAAAAGCTATGAATCATAATGCATTTGTATCTCATTTAGAACCTAAAAATGTAATTGAAGCTGAAAAGATCCAAATTGAATATTAGCAATGCAAGAAGAGTTAAACCAATTTGAAAGAAATAAAGCTTGGAAATTAGTTGAAATACCAAAATTTTTTTTTATAATTGGTACAAAATGAATATTTAGAAATAAACTAGATGAGAAAGGTAGTGTAATTAGAAACAAGGCTGGATTGGTTGCACAAGGATACATTCAAGAAAAGAATATTGATTTTGATGAGTCTTTTGCACCCATAGCTAGACTTAAAGCTATTAGATTGCTCTTAGCATTTGCATGCTTCATAAATTTTAATTTTTTTAAATGGATGTGAAGAATGCATTTTTAAATGGTTTAATTGAAGGAGAAGTTTATGTAGAATAACCTCCAAGCTTTGAAAGTCAAGATTTACCTAACCATGTATATAAACTTAAGAAAGCACTATATGGATTAAAACAAGCACCTAAGGCATGGTATGATAGATTGAGTAAGTTCTTATTAAACAATGATTTTAAAAGAGGTAATATAGGTAAAACACTATTTATTAAAAGAAAATCAAGTGATCTATTAATTATCCAATTATATGTTGATGATATTATATTCGATGCTGCTAATGATGTTTTGTGTAGAGAGTTTGCTAATCTAATGCAAGGTGAGGTCGAGATGAGCATGATGAGAGGCTCAACTTCTTCCTCGAACTCCAAATCAAGCAATCAAATGAGAAAATCTTCATCAACCAAAGTAAATACATCAAGAAAATATTAAAAATATTTGGGATGGAGAATGTCAAAGTGGCATCCCTATAAGCACAAGTTGCAATCTTGATCAAGATCCAAAAGAAAAAGTAGTAGATCCTAAGCTATATTGAGGTATGATTAGATCTTTACTATATTTAACTTTATGTAGGTCGGACATAATGTTTAGTCCATGCATGTGTGCGCATTATCAATCAAATCCTAAGGAATCACATGTATTAGCAGTTAAAAGAATCTTTAAGTATCTAATAAATACTCAAGATGTTGGTTTATGATACTCTAAACAATCTTCATTAGATTTAGTTGGTTATAGTGATTCAGATTTTGCTAGTTGTTGCTTAGATAGGAAGCGTATAAGTGGTACATATCAATTTCTAGGAGTAAATTTGATCTCTTAATTTAGCAAGAAACAAAACTCAGTAGCCTTGTCTATGGCGGAAGCTGAATATATTATTGCTAGGAGTTGTTGTACTCAACTATTATGGATCAAACAACAACTAGAAGATTATTGTATTACTTGTAATAACACTCCTATTCGATGTGACAACATAAGTGCCATAAATTTAACTAAAATCCTATATTACATTCAAGAAGAAAATATATAGGGTAAAACATCATTTTATTAGAGAACATGTTCAAAATAATGATATACTTCATGAATATATGGCTACTAAAAATTAAGTTGTAGATATCTTTACTAAACCCTTGAATGAAGAAAGATTTTGCACAGTTAGAAAGCAGTTATATTTATTTGATCCAATTTGTTAAATGGATATCTTATGATAATTGATTTTCATATGATGAAATGATTGATTTTGATATGGTTAGTTTTCTTGCATTTGTTCAATTTTTATCTCATTTAGAAAAAAAAAATAAATGAAAATTTTTTTGGACTTGAAACTCAGAATATTCAAGTCTGTGCCAAACTGAGTCATCCCATTATTTTCTTAAAGAAAAACTTAGTTGTCCTAGTACTAGGCCGACTTAGTTTTGCTTCACGAAAAATTGGGCTGGCTAAGTTATTGGGTGTCCAATTTTTAAATGAATAGACCGACGGTCTTTTTATTTCTTGCTTCATAGCCATCTACAAAGAAAACTCTAGAACCCTAAAAGTATTTTCTTAGAAACCCATTTCCATCAAATTTGAGTTGGATTTTAAAATCATGCCATGCAAGAAATAAACTTTAACTGCTCGGATTAAGCATACATGTCTAGTTCCACTGCCTGGAAGAGGGATTTATGGTGAAGAACAATGGACAAAGTTTTGAGAAAACCATTCATCTAGGTCATCTCTGTCTTCCTTACCTCTTCTGAGACCATCCACTCAACTCCCTCAGCCTCCTTCTTTGATTCCCCACCATCTACCTCTTTCACACCCATTCCTCTCTTTTCTAGGGCCATTACAATCGGTAGAAGAGTGGACTTTGATTTCTTGGCAAGTGAGGGATTCGAGTTTGGAGAAGGCTTGAAATATCAAGGATGGGAATACCTCTGCTCTGGGATTAATCTTCCAATCTATTCAAATCTAGTATAGGAGTTCTAAGGAAATGCTAGCGTTAGACCTAATTTGTTTGAGTCCGAGGTAAAGAAAGTTAAGATCAATTTTACCATAGAGAAATTAGGCAGTTTACTTAGGGCACCCACTGAAGGAGTTGAAAGACTTGATGATCGAGCAAGTGGGTTGTAGTTGCTATTTGGTAGGGAAGATGCTTTGCACTTTGAAGAAATTCATGCTAGAGACCTATCAGTTGAGCATAGACTACTCCATCACATTTCAACTAGGATTCTAGCTCTTAGAGTAGGAAGATTTGATTTCCTGAATAAGAATAACATAGCTGTTATGGATAATATTCTGATGAGGGAAAATTCAACCTTCCAACTCTAATTTTGAAGTTGATAAAGGAGGAAGCCTGCTTTGTCATACGGAATATTCTTGACTTTAGTGTTTCAAGATTTTGAAGTTAGCCTAGAAGGGGAACCCAGTAAGAAGCTGCAACACTATGACACCTACAATTTGAAATTGATGCATAGGATGAAGTTTAAGAAAGTAAATGGTGTTTGGATGAAGCTAGATGAAGAAGGGGAAGAAAGACTTGAGCTAGAGCCCGTGCCACAGCATCCAGCGCCTGCTCCATCTTCGTCCACTATTAGACCAGATGAGGATCAAATTGAGGAGATAGTGCATCGCGTATCGGCCAGAGTATATGATAGACTCTCAGATGGTCTTTCCTCATTAATGAAAAATACTATGAGAAAGGTATTTGCTGAACAGCATACTTCAACACCCATGGATCCACCCACATCCGACCCTTCAGAGCTTAGTGTTGATTAGGTTGCATATAGAATCTATTTAGTTATACGTAGAGCATTTTGATTGTAAATGTCCATGATATATAATGTTCAAACTTTAGTATTTTATGAACTTTGAACTTTTTTTATCTATGAATTAATGAAGTTTGATTTTAGTTTGCATTGTATCAAATTATCTTAATGAATGAATGAATTTATCTCTTTTCATATTTGATCAATTCTCTCCTTATATTGTGTGTTCGATATTTTTGATAATCACAAAAAGAGGGAGAAAAATGAGTATAAAAATGATAATTGAAATACAAATTAAGTGAAAAGAATGGAAACGATAATTGAAATACAAATTAAGTGAAAAGAATGGAAAGAATGGGCATTACTTAAGTAAGAACTAAATAAAGAATATGCAAGCAATAGCAATTCAATTGTAATTACAAATATGGAAGAAATCATAACTCGAATTGCTAAATGAAAACCTAGGCACATAGTAAGGGAGAGCAACATAAAATTTGACTTAGATTTGAACATACTTATCATATTCAGGAGGAGCATATATAAATTGACAAAATCTAAATGAATATGATGTATGAGTTAATTGGTAAGATTGAATAAATATATCACTTTGAAATATGAAGGAAAGGTTATACTCAAAAGTTTTTGTCATCATCAAAAAGGAGGAGATTGTTGAATCTAGATTGATTTTGATGATAACAAAAGCATTTAGTATAGATTGTTAATTTACTAACATTGTTTATGAGGATGTATAGTTGTAAAATTCAAGAGTTCACAAACTCCTAGTGTTTTCATTCATCTAAATGAAGACTCATCATTCAAGATTTTAGAGAAGATACTTTAGAGTGGATATATCTTTCAAGAGGTTTTAATGAAAGATAAATGAAGGCAAAAGGATAAGTCTAACCTATAAAGTAAATTGGAGAAGAAAGGATCACAAATAATGTTTAGCATGCATGGCATGCAAACTGGACCGATCCAATTTGAGACTGAGCCAACCTAGTCTCATTGGAAGCAAAAGATAGAAAAGGCAGAAAGCAAGATTTTTCATGACTCAAGAGACTGAGCTGACCTAGTTTTTAACTGAGCTGATCCAATGATAATTAGGCTAACCTAATCAGAAAGGTAGCCATCCTAATCTTAAAAGACAGCAAAAGATAGAAATAGAAATTTTGGAATTATTGAGGCTGAGTTGACCCAGCTAAAAACTAAGCCGGCCTAATGCCTATAATGGCTAGTTTTTAGTTTCATAGTTTTTCACTCCACATGCCTCCCAACGGCTATTTTTGATCTTCCAATGGCTAGATCACTTCCAGAAGCCCTCTTAGATGACTTGTAATGGTGGAAAACCTCAGGAATACTTAAGAAATTATTTGGGACAAGAAAGACAACTTTTGAACATGCAAAGACAGCTTCCAAGCAGATTTTCAGTGTATTCAAGTGTGTGAGCAATATAGTGAAAAGAAAGAAGTGATCTTTGGATATACCTTTGTCATTCCAATATCCTAACTCTAAGAGAAGTTAGGCCACTGCTATCAAAGATCATCTACTATTTTTCTCAAGTATTCAAAAAGAAGAAATCAAACCAACAAGCCAAGCTCCCAAAATTTCTTCTCTTAAGATTAAAAGAGTTTATTTTTATTTTTGTTTATTATATTTTTTTTTTATTTCAAGTTTCTTGGGCTCACTTGGGTTAGTTCAATCCTAGAGTTGGATGTTGTACAGTTTGATTGATGAGCCAAAGTTAAAACCAATCAGGATTGATTGTTACCCCAGGAAAACAATCATTATATGATTGTGGTTGGTGAGCCAAGGTCAAAACTAACTAGGTTGGATTGTAAACCTAAGTAAAACAATCGGACTATAATCAAGCCTAGTGATTATAGTTGAATTCCGAAGTGATTTACTTAAGAAGTGGACGTAGGTGCTGAGTTTAGTGCCCAACCACTATAAAATTATTAAGTTTATAATTATGTATTATTATTCTATTATTTTTATTCACTGCACATTACATTGTTTGTTTTATTTAAGCACATAATTAGTTTAAATTTGCTTATATCTTAAGCTTAAATTTTAAATATCCAATTCATCCCTCCTCTTGGGAAGCCATAGTTGGGCAACAAGTGGTATCAGAGTAGATGCTCTAATATTAGTTGTGGATCAAGCTATGAAAGAGCTAAAGATTAAATGGCAACCTCAATTGGGACTCCATTAGTTGAGGAGCAATCAACCAATTGACACCTACTATTCAATGGGACTAACTATGCTTATTGGAAAGCATGAATGAGGATATTCATCCAAGCACAAGATTATGACATATGGAATGTCATAATGTTAGGCCCTTACACATCTATTATCGTGATTGATGGAGTGTGACATTACATTGATTGTTTTATTTAAGCACAAAACTTGTTTAAATTTGCTCATATCTCAAGCTTAAATTTTAAATACCCAATTCACCCTCCTCTTAAGAAGCCATACTTAGGCAACATGTAGTTTAGTAATTGGGACCATTTCTTACCTGGCCAATTTTAATCGGTGTCTAAGGCAAGAATGGGGGGCCTCCCACCTCTCTCCTACTTATCTGGCCAATTTGATTCAATTGATGTCTTAAATTGAAAATGCATACTGATCAAAGACACTACAAAATGCCTTCCTTCATGCTAAGATGATTATTATTTCATGGACCATAGTAAGTTTATTATACTATCCATAAGACATAGCATGGGGACTAATATAATAATATCTTGGTGCATTTTAAAATGCTTATAGCATATTTGATTTATTATTATTTTGTTGTGCTATCCTCAAGAGCAATATTAATTTCAAATATGACTATATGAAAATGAAGGGTTTGACTTAACTAAAATATTATAGTTTGTTGTGCTATCTATAAAATTATAAATATTTTAGAGGTAGGTTATGTTGAGAGTTGCAGGGAGATGCAATTGGATAGGTTTTCCTACCTTTGAACTGATTGAAATTTATTGTGCTATCTACAAGACTTCCTTAAAGGATAAGGATCTCAACCCCACTAAGAGACTGGATTAGGATTTTCTCGTACACCATAGGAAGGGCTATGGTATATGATAAAATAGTTGGGGTAATAACTAGAATAAAAGACCTCATCTAGTTACATATGTCATCTTGAGTTGTCTACTTATATTAGTGTTATTATTTCATGTAGATTAAAATATCTACATAAATGGCTTCTTCACTCTCATTGCGATGCATACTTGATATAAATAAATTGACTGATCTAAATTATGTGGATTGGTTGAGGAACCTGTGCATAGTGCTTGCATAAGAAAAGCTGTCATATGTTCTGGATACAGCTGACCCAAGGCCGATCACTGAAGATGGTTCAAAGGAGGAGAAGTTCTCCTACAAGGGCAAAATGATAGTACGATTATCAAGTCTATCATGTTGGCCTCCATTAATATTGAATTATAGAGGCAATATGAAAGTATAAATGCTTCTTCCATATTGTTCAATCTAAAAGAGCTTTATGGAGAATAGAGCCAGACTACTAGGTATGAATTATCTAAGTAGTTATTCAAGGCTCGTATGGCTGAGGAAACTTCGATTCAAAGACATGTACTCAAATTGATTGACCTAATCACTAGATTGGGTCAATTAGATTTTGCCATGAGTATGGAGCTTAGTCAGAATCTCATACTATAGTCTCTCCCAGACTCCTCCTAGTTTGTTGTGAATTATCACATGAACAAACTGGGTACTACCCTATCAAAGCTACTAAATATATTAAAAATAGTATAAAATCACATCAAGGGAGAGATAGGTCCACTTCTATTGGTGGACAAGAAAAAGACTAGCAAGAAGGGTTCAATAAAGAAAAAAATAAGTTAAACCTTAAGAGAGGCACCATCAAGAAGAAAGCAAAGAATGTTCCTGCAGGCATGACCTATTATCACTATGGTAAGACGAGACATTGGAAGAAGAATTGCAAGAGTTAACTTGCAAAGATAAAAGAAAAAGAAGCACAAAAGGGGATGTATATGATACATACAGCATTTCCATTAAGTTCTTCAGCCAATAATTCATGGGTATTGGATATCGAATGTGGTTCTCATATCTGCAATACTTTGCAGGGACTATAGAGAATCAGGGGATTGAATAAAGATGAGTTCAAGCTATTCAGGGCTAGTGGAGAATCTATCTCTGCTAAAGCTGTGGGAACTTACCTACTAGAGCTACTAACTGGAAGAACTCTCAAATTGAAAGAATATTTTTATATGTCCAATGTAATTAAAAATATTATATCTGTACCTCTTTTGATAAAAGATAGATATCAAATAAAATTTCTGAGCATAGATTGCTCTATTTTTCATGCAAATAAATTTGTTTGCAATGGGCATTTTAATAATGGTCTTCTAATTCTATCATTTAATAAAAATATATTTCATATTGATAAAAATATGAAAAGAAAGAGAGAAGACATTAATATGTCTTTTCTTTGGCATTGCCGTCTTGGGCATATTATTGAGTCAAGAATAAACAAGTTATACAAAGAAAATTCTTTGAACTCTATGATCATGAATCATATGAGAATTGTGAATCTTGCCTCATGGGAAAAATGACCAAGTCTCCATTTTTAGGACACAAAGAAAGAGCAAAAGAGTTATTGGCATTAGTACATTTAGATGTATGTGGGCCAATGACAACTCAAGCTAGAGAATGATATTCCTATTTTATCATATTTATTGATGACTTATCAAGATATGGATATATGTATCTTATGAAATACAAGTTCGAGGCTTTTAATAAGTTTAAGGAATATCAGAAGATGGTCAAAAAATAAACTAGAAGAAGTATTAAAGTTCTTTGATCTGATCGAGATAGCGAATACTTATTTGGTGAGTTTCTTGTTCATCTTAAAGATAAAGGGATTCTCTCTGAATTGATACCTCCTTATATGCCATAGTTAAATATTGTAGTAGAAAGAAAGAATCGTACACTTATGAAAATAATACAGTACATGATATGCCATGCTGATCTTCCAGTATCATTCTAGGGGTATGCCCTAAAAATTGCTACTTATATTCTTAATAGGATGCGTTCTAAGTCTGTTCCTAGCATCCATATGAATTATGGAATGGAAGAAAGTCTAATTTTAAGCATCTTAAGATATGGGGCTTTCCTGCTTATGTTAGAAATAATTTTGGACATAAGCTAAGTTCAAGATCACACAAATATTTATTTGTTGGATATCCTGAAGAAACTAAAGAATATTATTTCTACCATCTTACTGAACAAAATATAATTGTTAGTAGGCAAGCCATTTTCTTGGTAAAGAAATTCATCCAAAAAAAGGGTAGTGGGAGAAATATTGAACTTAAGAAAGTTCAAGATCTACAAACTATTCTAGAAATAATGAATGAAAATAATCAACTTGAAGTACCCAAAGATGAGGTACAACTACAATATACACCTCCTCCCCATAGGTCAGAGAGAGTGCGATATGCACCTCTAAGTTATGGTTTCATCATAGGAAATGATAATGAGGGAAATATCATTCAAGATGATGATCAATTGACCTATTCTGAAGCTATCATGAGTAAACACTCTGACAGGTGGCTAGAAGTAAAGAAATTTGAAATGGACTCTATGTATTCCAACCAAGTTTGGACTTTGGTTGATGCACCAGAGGGTCTTATCCCTATAGGGTGCAAGTGGGTCTTCAAGAAGAAGATCAGAGTAGATGGCCAAGTTAAAACATACAAGGCTAGGTTGGTGGCAAGTGGTTTTAGACAAAAATAAGGAATTGATTGTGATAAAACTTTTTCGCTAGTGGCTATGCTAAAGTCTATATGGATTTTACTAGCAATAGTAGCATACTATGATTATGAAATTTGTCAGATGGATGTCAAAACCATCTTTCCTAACAAAAATCTTAAGGAAGAGGTCTATATGACTCAACTAGAAGGGTTCGTATCTAGTGCAAGACCAAATCAGTATGCAAGCTTAAAAGATTCATTTATGGATTAAAGCAAGTTTCAAGAAGTTGGAACATCTGATTTGATATGATAGTCAAAGAGTTTGGCTTCATAAAGAAGGTGGATGAATCATGTGTATATAAGAAGGCAAGTGGGAGTGCCATAGTCTTCTTGGTTTTATATGTCGATGATATATTACTTATTGAAAATGATATCCCAATGTTCCAATCAGTTAAGACTTGGCTATCAAATAAGTTTTCCATGAAAGATTTGGGTGAAGCATCCTATATTCTTGGAACAAAGATCTATAGAGATAGATCTAATAGGACGCTAGGCTTGTCCCAATCTAGGTACATTGACTTAATGTTGAAAAGATTTAACTTGGAGAAAAGTAAAAGAGGTTACTTGCCTATAAGTCAAGGCATACACTTCTCTAAAAAGATGTCTCTGAAGACATTAGATGAAAGAGAAAGAATGAAATCGATCCCTTATGCTTCGATAGTAGGATCTATTATGTATACTTTGTTATGTACCAGATCTGATGTGGCTTATGCTTTAGGCAAAGTCAGTAGATATCAGGCTGATCCAGGAGAGGATTATTGGAAAGCTATAAAAAACATTCTTAAGTATCTGAGAAGAACTAAAGATATTTTTCTAATTTATGGAGGGTCAGAGTTGAACAAAGAAGGTTATACTGATTCTAATTTTCAGTCAGATCCGAATGATAGCATGTCAATATCAGGATATGTGTTTACCTTAAATGAACCTGTAGTAAGTTAAAAAAGTTTAAAAAAGCAAACTGTAGCTTACTTAATAATAGAGGCAAAATACATTGCTGCTAATGAAGCTGCCAAGGAAGCTATCTGGATGAAGAAATTCATTAGAGATATGGGAGTAGTTCCTAAGATAGAACAAGCAGTACCACTGTATTATGACAATACTGGTGTAGTGATCCAAGCCAAGGAACCAAGGTCTCACCATAGATCAAAGCTCATCCTCAGATGATTCCACCTCGTTCGAAAGATTGTTGAGAGACAAGATGTTATATTAGAATGAGTAGATACCAAGAACAATATAGCAGACCCATTCACTAAGGCCTTACCATAGCAACAATTTGATTACCATCTCAATTGTATGGATTTGAGATATAAGGATGATTGGCTTTAGTGCAAGTGGGAGATTGAATGAATAAGTGCTCTATAAGCCAATCACATATATGTTGTAATGGAACTTTTCTATATAATCCCCAACTCATGTAATGACATTTATTTTGATATTAAAAAATTGAGGCATTTGATTCATCATTTGAGTTGCATCTTTTATATTTATAGATTATGATGAACCTCAAAGATTAGGGCAATGATTTTAGGAGACATGAATGGGTCTTGCCTATGAGACCTATAATCCTAAAATTCTAATCTTAAACATTCCTAGTCGTAGGAACATTGAGTCGTTAATCAATGTTTTGGATAGACTAGCACATCCCATGTATGCTCAATAAAGATGGTGGCGGATCTCATAAGCCACTTATATGGCGATGCTAATATAAGAATGTGGATGCTCATCGAGGAATGAGTTCACTGAATTGACTTGCTAAAGAGAACATCTTATGGAATCTTACTTGTATGTCAAAAAATGATTCTCTAAGTGGGAGTTATGCAAGTGATCCTTAGACCTGAGACCACCATGATACCTCATACACATAAGCCCATATTTTGGGTTCATACTCAATCATGATATTAAGTCATGAATAGGAGTTCTAGATATGGTCAAGTGTGTATGAAGGTTTTAAGCAGGTCAACAAGAAATCGATCACTCCTAGTAAGAGGAGATGTCATCCTATGCATTCTCATCTATTGATAACTCAGTAAAACTTTGGCAAATGTAGAATAAAGATTAGATAGGACTTCTAATCATTCGTTAGAGTTATCACTAATTAATGGAGAATTGACATGAATATGTGTTTGAGTTTAATATTTATCCATTTTCATAAATGTATTTGGGATGAAGGATGATCGAGGGATTGAATTGCACGGATACTTGCTGCTGAAGGATATATTTAGTATTTTCATCAAATTTCATATCTTCTCGGTAGTCATGATACATTGCTAGATGTCAATCTTGACTTGTGAATTTAATGGAATTAATAAGATTAATTCGATCATCAGTTAGATAGTTCTTCTAATTAGTAAAATTGAGTTGGCATTAACCCTAATCAATTGAGATTGAGTCTAATCAAATTAGATTAAAATGCACCCAGGCCTACTGTTGGCTAGTTGTGAAGCCCAATGGATCACACAAATAAAGAAATTGATCATGAATTAATTTTAGGATCATTGGATCCTAATTGTGTGGCTAATTGATATGCTAGCACATGTTGGCTAACCTAATTCCTTGCCAAATCAATTTTGCCTCGAATCCTTACTTTCTGGCTAACCAATTTTAATTTATGATTAGGCTAAAAGGGTTACCCATTTGATGGGTGACATGTGGCCTTGATTTGGACTCATTAGGAAGAGTCCAAGGCACCCCAGATACCTCCCTTCTTCATGATGCCACATAATGTGGCATGAGGAATTATTTGGCGCACATAAAGACTAAAAGTCCTTCTCCAAGGGGGCATTGACTAGTGAGATGCCCCCTTAGGACTCTCTCTCCGTGTTGATGCCTACCATCTTTGGCTAGTCAAAGATGGTGGGTAGAGGAAGTATTTCTCTCGAGAAAACTATGCGAAGAGTTAGGTAGTTTAATATTAAAGATGCCAAGAGTCCTGCTTGAAGGCACTCTAGTTGGCACCATATCTGGGAATTTCTTTTTCCCTTATTCATGCCATATCAGAAGAAAATTTAAATAAATTTAGAATAAATAAAAGAAAATTTAGAATTAATGAGGGAACGACATATATACAATGTTCTAGAGGAAGAAATCAGTCTTTACGTGCCTCTAAGACTCCTTCTGCATTAAGGGAGTTATCTGGCCCCTTGATAAATCATTTGGATGGCTGATAAGGGCTTGAGAATGGGTGTGATTAGCACCCCATCTAAAATTATAAATAAGTCTCGGATGGAAGGTATTGGGTATTCTAATTTTGAAGCTTGTCTTAATTTTCTTCCTTCCTTTCTTTTAGATAAGGTATTAGTAAGACAATGAGTCTTTCTTTAGACAAGATCTTATCCAATACAAGGAGTTTTAATTAAGATAAGGGTTAGGAAGATTATTTAAGAGAGCTAAGAGAGAAAATAAGGGAGAATAAATAAGAGAGGAGGAGGAAGAAAGGCCAAGAATTCTAGTTCAAAATTCAGCAAGTAAGGATTCATGAAGGATTGTTCTTGAAACTAATTTCTATGTGGATTACTGGTGGAGGGTGAACATATGGGCACCTCATGGAAATATATCATCACCAAATCAAATATATAAGAGTATGTTACCTTATCTTATATTATATATATATGTATGTGATTGAAAATCATCAATGCCAGTCCTAGGGTTTAGGATTTAATAGACCAAAATTTTGAAATCAATTGCTTTCGCCATATCAATCAAACCCAATGCGTGCCCTTCTGAATACCAGTCAGTCAGCAAATATGATTTGCTGATCAAATATATTTAAATTTTCTAATACATATCAGCATATTTGGATCCTAGTGTAGGATTTATGATATGATCATAGCATGTAAAATTAATATTTATTTAATTTTTGCTTTCACTGTACACACAAAATTTGAAAAAGTTTTGAAATGCATGCTTTAAACCCTGCACAACCTCCATCATTGGTATCAAAGCCAGATTGCTTGATGTGTTTTAATATGTAATTAGAAAAATTAAATGCTTACATATTTGATATGTTAGATCTGAGTAGCAAATAATCAGATTGGGTTGATTGCCATGGCCATCTGATCATAGAAGAAAAGTAGGATTTAAAAGCCCTCTCCTCCCATTCGATGGGATTCTCCTATGGTGATAGGGATGCCGCTATGATTATATCTCATGAAGTTAAAGCAGGAAAAGAAAAAATTAAAATAGTTTTAATCTAAAAAAATAAATATTAATAGTTTAGATTATATCTAAAACTTGATTCATGATTTAATTTTTAGCATGCTTTATTTTCTATTATGTAACTAGCAATAGAATTGCTGTTTATGAAATGAGCAGACCTATTTGTGAAATAAGTCAACCCATTTGGTGAATAAAAAATAGAAAAAACCTTTTGAAATTTAAAAGTTATTTTTTGAAATGTTGAACCCCAACCCATCAGCCTAAAACTTAATTAAAAGAATTAAGAGTTATCTAGTAGGGTCTAGAATTATGAATTAAAGACCTAAGACAAATGCATAAATCTATGGGTCAATGGGTTAGATGAATCAGATCCATTAATTGGGTTAGACCTAAAGTTAGTTAAAGAATAGACTTAACTAGAATAATTGATCAAATCTAATCACATATTGACTTAGATTAGGCCAAGGAATCTCTAGACTCAACTTCAATAGTCATAGTTGGATAAGTCCATATCCTTAACAAGAACCAAGATGGAGTTGATTCATGGCTAAGCGGTCTAGTCCAAAATTACTAGGTTGATTAGATTGAACCTAATTAATTGGTTGGTGTCTAAGGTAAGTTTTATAGTCTAGAATAGTAGTTTTTAATTGGGAGCTACTCACACTGATTCAATCTTTGATGAGTTAATGGCATATCCCTTCCACTGATCTCAATTACCTGGCTGATATGGTCGATTAGGATTTGATTAGATCACTTGGTGATTCGAGCTGACCAATGTCAATTAGGAATCAGTTTGATAAATTTCAATTAATTAGACTGAATTAGTTGCCCATGGACCAAATTTCATCCTAGTCCTCATCTATTGACTTGGCGAAGTCAGTGGAAGGATTTGACTTAGTGAAGTTTGTGGAAGAAATTTGGCTGATGTCTTTTCAATCCTTAAATCATATGTAACCTAAATTCTATAAATTATTAGGTCCTTAAAATGACAAAGTTATGGGGATAACTGAGTCATAGCCTCTCGTTAAGTTGAATAGTAATGAGTCCAATTTTTTAGGTGGACATTGGAGATGCCTTACACCTCATGTTCATTTGGATGTTGGAATTATTGTCCATCAAATGATGATTAGGTTGCACTCTCAGAAATAGCTATCAGGTTGGCCAGAGCTTTCCTCGAGCCTGGTCTTCATTTATTTGATGCATCGAACTCAATCATGTTAATGGTCGGATCTAATTAGACCTTTTTAGTAGAGGCCATAGCCTACTAAATTGGCTTCTGGGAGAAAATTAAAATACTAAAAATTATTTAAAAAAATAATTAATTATTAACCTACCTATAGATGTACATAGGTTGGCTAGAGCTTTCCTCGGATCCGTTTGTAGTCTATGTGGATTCTGGTACCGACTAAGGTGTTAGTGTAATTTCTCGGATTGGAGGTAGAGGCTATCAATTCATAAAAATAGTGGGAGGATCTTTAGATTAAAGTCTAAGTCTTTAAGGTTAAATAATTTGAGTGCTAATGTGGTCTTGTGTTTTTCTTTCAGATAAATAGAATGGCTAGTGTTAGTCTGCTCCATTCACTATTAGATAGTGACAAGCTTATAGGATTGGATTACGAGAAGACTAGTGTTGACCCTAACCAAGCAGATCCGAAGAGAAATTATCCTTTGGATCCGGATAGGTTGAATAGGAGAAATCAATAAGAAGTTACTGGACAAGGTTATTATATGATAACATATTATAATTTCTCTATTTATAATATTTCTACCTTGGAATTAGATTCTGGGAATCCAGTTCACATATGTAACTTGTTTCATAGACTTCAAATTGGTAGAAAATTTGAGGATGGTGATAGATTCCTAAATATTGAGGATGGAAGTAATGTTCTAGTCCTAGCATTGAAAACTCTTGAGCTTGTTTTCAATACAAATAATATTGTTTTATGTGACTGTCACCATTGTCCATCTTTTATAATAAATATAATATCTATAGGGCTTTTGGCCCAAGATAGTTATAGTTTATCATTAAAAAAAAAATTATAATATCATTATGAATGATGTTACAATAATGCAAGGATAATTAAGAAATGATATTTATATTTTATCATAGCCTATTAATATAATGTACTCATCAAATAAATGCCTAAAACTAGATAATATCACTGATGCTTATCTTTAGCACTATTGACTCGGTCATATAAACAAGAATAGGATCAACAGGTTAGTCAAGGAGCATATTCTTGACATCGATGATTGTGAATCATTAACTACTTATGAGTCCTACCTTCTTGTAAAGATGATCAAATCATCTTTTACTGAAAAGAGTGAACTGGCCACTGATCTTTTGGGTCTAGTACATAGTGATGTATGTGGACCTATGAACATGTGCTAGAGGAGGGTATTACTAGTTCATCATATTTACTGATGATCTATCTAGGTATGGATACATCTATCTTATGAAGAGTAAATCTGATTCATTTGAAACATTCAAATGATGATGCAATGAGATAGAAAAATAACTTGAAAAGAGTATTAAAACTCTTCAGTTAGATCGAGAAGGTGAATATCTTTTCAATGAGTTTTTGACATATCTAGGAGAGAATGAAATTCTCTCATAATGGACTCCTCCTGAAACACCACAGTATATTGATGTGTCTGAAAGGAGGAATCGAATAGATATGGTTTAGTCCATGATTGAATTTGCGAGTCTGCCAATTTCTTTTTGGGTTTATACACTTGAGACTGCTTGTCATATTTTGAACAATATTTCAAGCAAGTCTGTTGCAAAGACTCCATATGAGATATGGATTGGGCATAGCTGACACTCTCTCACCTAGAGTTTTGGGATGTCCAGCTTATGTCAAATATTTGTAGGCTGAAAAGCTTGGACCTAGGTTTGATAAGTGCTTGTTCATAGGGTACCCTAAGAAAACTAGGGGTTATTGAAAGAAATATGCCCTCAAGTTAATCAAAATATATATTTTGATGGACTATTCTATTATCTTCCAAACTCATGTAATGATATTTTATATTAATAAAGGTATTTATTTTATTATATGCTGCATCTTAATTATATATTATGATGAACCCCATAAATTAGGGCTATGATTTTAGAGTTATGATGAGATCATACTAGTGAGACCTAAAATCTTAAAATTCTAATTTTAAATATTTCTGATCGATGGAACATTGAGTTAGAGATCAATGTTTTCGATAAGACTGGCACATCCTATATATGCTTAATGGAGAGGATGATTGATCTCACTATCACTTGTGTATGACACTAATACAAGGATGCGGGTACTTATTAAAGAATGAGTTCACTAAATTGATCCAACTAGAGAACATCTAATGGAGTGTTATCTACATGTCAGTAGATGGTTCTCATAGTAGGAGTTGTGCATATAATCCTTTGATCTGAGACTATCATAGAACCATGTATGCATGAATCCATATTTTGGTTCATTTATTGACTCGGTTATGTATGCGATGATCTGGAGGTGGTGGATTGCATATGGAGGATATGAGTAGTTCAACAAGAAATCGATCACACCTATAAGAGGAGATCGCATCCTACTTGCTTCAATTAAATGATGATCCAGAAAGACTTTGATCAAAGCATTATGAAAATTAGAAATGATTTCTAATATTTCATTAATCAAATCATCAACATATGATTGAAAGAAAAAATAAATATAAAATTAGATTTGACATGATTCTAGGTTGAATATGCTAGCATATATTGCAAACCCTCGTACCTAGATTCGAATCAGATTTAAATCGGATTCTAATTTGGGCTAATTAAATCTAATTTGAGTCAAATCAAATTTCTCTAACTAATTGGGTTGATATTTGGCTTGATGACCAGGGTCTAGGCATCATCTAATAGCAACCCACACACCAGAAACTCTCTCTCTTGGTGCATGAGGTTTTGGTTTATGCGCTTGGGACATGTGGCACATGGAAGTGTTTTGATGCCATCTACCTTCATTTATTTCATGTAAATTATGTTACATGAATTTCAGATGAAGAGAGGACATAGAATAGTCCTTCTACTAATAAATTTCTTCATTGGTTATCTAGTATTTGGATAACTAAGGAGTCCTTGATGTCCCCTCCCTTGTAGGCACCTCTTGGACCAAGTCAAACATCTTGAAGCTTTGATTTTTCCATGCCCATGTTTCCCATGCCATCTTCTGATTTGGTGCCATCCTTTTAGACCTTTGGATTAACATTTGATGTTGATCAATGGTAGAAATTAATGGCGCCAATATGAAAGTATTGCGATCCTTCAGAAGAAAGTTGCGTAGAATTATACGAATAGTCCTTCTATTGAAAGGCACCTCTTTATATTAATTCTTTGAATTCCGCATAGCATTTTCTTCTGATAGAGCATGATATTTTTGAATGGACGTGAGATGATTATAAGGAATGGGCATGAGAAATTTTTGGAGGTACCCCTACATACATTATAAATGGGAATGCGCTTCGAGAGTCCAAAAGGAATTCAGAACTCTTCTTTCTTTCTTACCACTCTCCCTAGTTGTCCAATTTCTTTCTTCCTTCTCTTGTTAAGACAAGTCCTAATTAAGGACAAAAGGTCTGCTATAGGATAAGGGCTTAGGAAGATTGTAAAGGAAGACAGGGAGAAAAGAAAGATAAGAAAGAGTACGCCAGAAGGGTGACAGCAAAGGCTAGGAAAGGTTCTGCCCAAATAATTTAAGTTCTTATTATAAGAATTTTAATTAAAATAATCAAAGATGGCAGTGTCTTGATCAAGTCTCCATGTGGATCAACGTTGGAGGATGAACATGCGGGCATCTGGTGGAACCCCTGATAGACTGCTACCAGGGATCAGGGTCAAGTTAGATTTTAGCGATCAGAGGTATGTTCCAATACCTTCATTTATGTTATAAATATATTTTATATGATTTAAATTCTAATAACATGGTCATAGATTTTGGGTTTGAATTTATGATTTCATTATTTTGCTTTGAAATCTAAGCTTTCCTCCTATACACCAAACCCTTCAGTTGTATTAGAGCAAGCCTTATTAAACTAAATAATATGTTGTTATGTTTATGCTTTAATGGCAAAATTGTAAATATGATATGATCATATTTATAATTTTAGCATATTATTAAGGTGATGTGATCATGTTTAATTATTCATAATTAGATTATGATGTATATCATTCTACAAGATTGCCCTAGCATAGTGGCAAATATTCACAATGTGATGATGATTATCCTAGAGTGATGATACTTGTTGATATGATTGATATGATTAATTCATGTATATTATATATTTTGAATTAGAATGTGCATATAGATCAATTAAAGTCTTCTATAAAATTATCTTAAGTTATAGTGTAATAAACCAATAGCATAACCAGTCTGGATATCAAATTGATCAATTAATATCTAGAAAAGTGGTTCATGATTGGTAAAGAGAATATGATTTTTAATTGATTTCGTTGTCTAACTTGGCCAATTTATTGATGTCCAAGAAAAGCAATGGGGGGACCCCCACCACTCTCCCACTTACCTGGCCAATTTGATTGATTTAATTCTTTAG
This sequence comes from Cocos nucifera, assembly GCA_006176705.1. Lineage (NCBI taxonomy): Eukaryota > Viridiplantae > Streptophyta > Magnoliopsida > Arecales > Arecaceae > Cocos > Cocos nucifera. The sequence goes on along the minus strand of QRFJ01004811.1, from coordinate 21,286 downwards.
TGAATTTGGCATCTAGAGATTCAGAAGCTAAGCCAATATATAGTCAGGCTGGCTCAGATACGTAACCAAGTCGGCTCAGAGTGAGATCGAGCCAGCTCAAGGTAGATTCGAGCTAGCTCCCTTAGATAGATAGAAAGTAGTGCTTGAGCCAGATACAGTCGAGCTAGCTCGACTTTGGATCGAGCTGGCTTGATGGATAGATTTGATTGATTTAATTCTAGATTGGATGTTTAGTGTTATGCACTATGTTAAGGCGTTCCTTCATGCTAGTTCATTATTATGTCATAAACCATATTAAGGTTTGTTTGCAACCACAAGACCGATTATGGGGATTGATGTAATATTGATCTAGTGAATGTTGATGCTTACAGCATTTTGGATATACTACTTTATTGTGTAACCACAATGGTAGTTGTATTTCATTATGAAGGGTCCTACTTAACTAAAACATTATAGTTTGTTATGCTAACACAAGACTATTAATATTTTAGAGGCCAAGAATATATTAAGAATTGCATGAGATGTAATTGGAATGAGTTTCTTACCTTTGAACTTATAAAAGGTTTGTTGTGCAACCACAAAAACTTCTATAAAAAATTAGGATCTCAATCCCACTAAGAAAAATGATTAGGCTTTCTCGATTATCATATTTGAGGATTATGATATTCGATAAAATAGTAGAAGACATAATTAAATTCAAGTTCTAATTTAATTATGTATGTCATCATGAGTTGTTTGCTTATGTAATGTTCTTTATTATGTAGATTAAATAGCTTCTTCACTTTCACTACATTCAATTTTGGATTCAAATAAGTTGACTGGTTCTAACTATGTGGATTGACTGAGAAACCTAGAAATAGTACTCAGTCAAGAAAAGCTCTCCTATATTCCTAATGCCCCTAATCTTAATCCATTAGGAGAAGATGCTATAGCAGAAGAAAATGTTAGATGTGTGCCCTAGAAGCCAGATTGACTGACACTTGTAATACACTTCTAAGGATAATTTTATAATTTTGATTATAAATTAATAAAAGGATTATTTTCTATCATAGTGTTTATTTAAAGTATCTGTGATACATCCTTTGAGTTAACGGTAATGACGATTCATATTTTCAAGAGTTGAAAATTTGAGACATAAATTTTCATAATTAACTCATAAACTGCTTTCGACCATAGGATCATGATGAGAATGGTGATCGATCCGGAAGGTTGGTATACGATCACTTTCTTAAGATAGATGTATCTTGAGTCTATGATATGGAGATGTTGGAGCGAGAGTACAGGTACTTGTTAGAGAATGAGAGCACTGAGCGTGACCATGTCAAGCAGTCATAAGAACATCTATCTTCTCGTCGATGACTGGATCGATGCTGCAATACTGTGTTTGGTTCTTTGACCTGAGGTGCATCGATAGTTTACCTTGAGGGTCTTATAGTTTGACTATACCATAACTCAGTCTTCTAATCATTCAAAATCCTAAGGTGTATATTGGCTATAGCATGATCGTTATAGAAATTGGATTGCACCAATAGGAGGATCTATCTACCTCGGTAGATGAGGAGTAGTCCTATGATAATTATAAGATTGAGTTCTTAAGCCTATGGCCATGGTAGAGTGAAGATGATAGAATGAGTTTCTATTAGGATTTTCACATTGGACTCGAATCAAATGATTAATTCATTTGATGGATGTTGGATTTGATGAGTTCACCTTAATCCTAATCCTATCGGGGCTAAAGATAGAAGAACCCAATCACATAGGTAGCTACATCAAGAGGTTCGCTTTTAGTTTTGATGGGTTGCCACCATATACTGCTAGGTGTCACTTATGAATTTTGGGAGCAATTAAAATATTTTTGATGATCAATCATTCTAATTGTATGAATCAAAAGAGTTTTGATCCATCGAAAGGTGTTTCGATGATGTCGATGATAGAGATCGTGATATATCTCATTACCATATGAAACTAAACCTAACTAAATTATACAAATAAGGGTTTGGGTCTGGATGTCATTAATTGAGCTAACCCAATTTGATTGATTTGGATTAGATCCAATTAGGTTCAAGGTAATTGTGCTAGCACACGATTGAGCCAGGCTTTCTCCTTCTACACTCTTTTTGATTCATCGCAACTGAGTCAAATTTGATTTAACTCATTTCTATATCTTGAATGAATTTATTTTCATCTAATTGGAATAAGTCTAGGTTAGATAAATTGTAGAAATTAAATCCATTCCTAGTGCAATTGGACTAGAGTCAAAAGTTGACCCAATTGAGAGAATTGAGGGTCACCTTATCAGACGCTTCTAAATTTTTTTTTTAAAATTATTTTAATCTAATTTTTGGATATGTGATAGGGATAGAGTAATTCTATGCATGTGCCAAATTTTGTGATTTATGGTGGTGGTTTGGCTTATTTTTGATAGAGTTTGATTTGGATCAAACTCTTAAGGGAAAAGTCTTAGGTGCAATGGACTCTTCCTTATCTACTCATGTCACCCACTTTTTGATTGATTTTTGGTAATAAAACTAAGTAGAATCTAGGGTTTCAGTGGAGAATAAGTCCTCGAGTCCCAATGATCATTGGTCAAAGTGGGACTCGATATGGCATTGGTTTTTAAACCTTTCTCACACCAAAGAAAGGCACTGCATGATTTTATTTTTCATGTAGAGTTGTTGTCACCCATACCATATCCCACACCCCCTCTATCCTTTCTCTCCCTCTTTTCTACACACCTAAAAAGTTAGGCATAAATATAAGAAGAAGATCCAAGATTTTTGGTGCAAGATTCAGGATCTATGCGACGGTGTTCGTGTGATAGATAGGCTGGCTTCAAAAGTAGTTTTGAAGGATCTACAAATTAGATTTAGATTTGATCTTTGGAGAAGAGATTTATGAGGAGAAGAAATTCAGATCTCTTCCAAGTAGATACCATTAGAGGCCAGGCACGTGCGTGGCTCCTTCTAGAACCTCAGGAACCAATAGGATCATCACAGGATAATCAGATTATCCAACAAGGTACTTCATATTAAATCTAATTTAATTTTATTTTTAATTTTTAATATTAGATAATCATGATCAAATATAAAAACTCTTAGATCTATTTGAATTATAAAGATTTTTTTAAAAAAATCTACCTTAGATCTGATCACATCTGGACGATCCTATGGCAAAAAATCAGATTTTTCCTTCAACTGGTATCAAAGCTGCATTTGTAGTTCTTTAGATCTATTTTAGATCTAATTTAATTTTTATTTATAATCTAATATTAAATAATTTTAGATATCACATCAGATGTGATTAGATCTAAAATTAAAAAATTAAAAATTATATGATTTAGATCTATAAAATATGAGATGCATGACTATACTAGGAATAGAATAGTTCTATGTGTAGTCTAGTATGATCATGTTGTTAATTTGATTAAATATAATTTTAGATATATTTTATTTTTATTTTTTTGATGTTATAATTATTATAACCAGATTTGAAAATTAAAAAATATAATTTTTAATTTTTAATTTATTCATATGAGATATAAAAGATGCATGCTTAGACTAGTTATAAAATAGTTCTAAAAAATATCTAAAATAGTTTTATTTTTGATGTGATCAAATTTAAAATTTTATTTTTTAAATTTAATACATGATATTTCATATATGAAAGCATGCATGGTTTATTGAGTTTTGATACGTGAGATGTATGCAAGACATGTATAGATTAAATTTTTTGTATATCTAATATATGATTTAAATCTAACTAGTTTTATTTTAGAAAATATATTTTTGATTAAGGCATTCTCGTTGGCCATCCGATTATAAGAAGAAAATAAGATTTAAAGGCCATCTCCTTCCATTCGATGGGATGTTCTTATGATGTGTTGGGGTGCTGCGTATTCATCCTTAATAAAAAATTAGAACTTATTTTCTAAAAAACCCTACATCTTGAAATCCTAGGATTTTATTACATATTTTATTCATGAACCCAAAACTTAATTAAGAATTAAGATTATAAAATTAATTAGATCTAAAAATTATAAATTTTTAGATCTAATACATCTTCATAAAATTTGGTTCAGACTTGGATAGCATAATTAGTTCTAGTGGTTGATCAAACCAAATCAAGAGTTGGTTAGGTGGGATCAAAAAAAGCTTAGAATTGACCAGCCTAATAGGATTAAGTCTGGGTCAAGATTGAATCACATTGACATGCGACTCAATCAAGCCAAGACATAATTTGGCTCTATGGTTCGAGCCTGGATTGTAGGCTAACCCAATTGGTTCTGATTTGATTATTTGGTGTTTAAGGTAAGTGTGGCAGATATGACCGACTTATTTTTAATTGGAAGCTACTCAACCTGAATGCATTCTTATCTAGTTAATAGCATATCCCTTCTATTGATCTTACTTATCTGGCCATTTGTGTCGATCCAGTTCTGATTTGAGGTGGCTAACAATTCGAGTCAATCCATGCTACTAGGTTAGTTGTTATGACTAAGTCAAGTCAAGTTTAAAGAGATCTAAATTAAATCTTCCTATAAAAATATTAAGTCTAAGATCTTCCACCATTGTAGATGTGCGGACTCTTTTCGGGGTTGATTATTCTCGACTGGATATAGTGGTTCAGCTGCACTAAAAAAATGCAACCATGTCTATTAGGCATTGGATGATATGGGTTAGAGGATGGGTTGGGCTCAATATTTTGGATATGGTGAGAGATCTAGTCAGGAATCTAATTCATGCAAATGGTGGGTCTAACTTAACTAAGAAGTGGATCAATATTTTGGGCATGGTGAGCTTCATAAATTAGAGATCAGATTTTAGTGCATCATGATTAGAGAATCATTGAACAAGAGTTATCCACTCATCGGTTGATCCATCACCAATAACTGTTAGGTGAATTGGTGAGCCAGTTGGTGGGACCGCACCTTTCACTAAAAATCATTAATCATAGCGATTTTTGCATCACTACCAAGAAAGTGTAAGGATTTGAGTAAATAGTGGGAGCCTAATTTATTTAAAAATGAAACTTCTAAATAAATTGGTTAAGTCTAATTATAAAATCTAACTAGAAACTTTGACTTTCTATAGAAAAATATCTACATCTAACCCACTAGCCTGTATCCTAAACATCCACAGATTGATCGAACCAACTACTAGGATTGGCTCCAGAACTTCAAAATAGTTTTGGGTTTTGAGAAGTTGACACATGCATTGAAACAGGATCCTTTTACTTTAGCAGCATGTCCGTCCACTAATCAGAGAGTATTTGTGGAAAAATGGATGTATGAAGATAATAAAGTTAGGTATTATATATTGGGCTCGATGTCTGATGAGCTCCAACACCAACATGAAGACATTAAGACTAGCCACCAAATATTGGCTTACCTATAAGAGTTGTTTGGTGAATCGAGTCATGCAGCCAATTATCAAGTCACTAAAAAACTTTTTAAGACTTAGATGCTTGATGGGCAATCGATCCAAGATCATAATCTGATGATGATCAAGGAGTTAGCAGAGCTTGAGAAGCTCGATGTCAAGTTAGATCAGATTCTGTAGAATGATATAATTCTACAGTCTTTGACTGATGTGTATGGATAGTTCATCATGAACTACTATATGCATAAACTGTAAAATACCTTAGTTGAAATTATGAATATGCTGGTTACTACTGAGCTCTCTATGACATTTCAAAAGGCTCAGTGCTTGCTGTGGAGCAAACTTATTTCAGAAAAAAATCTTTTGGAAAGAAGAAGAAGACCGCGAAGAAGCAAAAGGTGGAAGGTGGGAAGAAGAAGGCAGAGCCAAAGAAGAAGGCCGCTAATAAGAAAAAATATTTATATTACAACATAATTGGCCACTAGAAGTGGAACTGTCCTCTTTACCTAGCCAGCCTAAAGAATAAGAAGGAGATAGATCCTTCTGGAGGTATGCTCATTATAGAATCTAACCTTATGATTACTTCCGCATCTAGTTGGGTGGTTGACTCTGGTTCTAGTGCTCACTTATGCACTTCTATGTATGGTTTTAAGGATAGCAGGAGGTTGAGGGATGGTGAGATGATCCAACATATCAAAAATGGAGCAAGAGTTGCTACTGTGGTCGTGGGAACATATCCTCTTCGATTACTATCAGGATTAGATCTAGTTTTTAGAGATGATTTTTATGCACCTGCAGCAAGCAAGAATTTAATTTTTATTTCATCTTTAGCACAAGAAGGCTATGTAATTGGTTTTCTTAAGGACCATTGTAATATTTTTTATGAAAGAAATAAAATTACAAGTGATTTTCTTAAAAATGGTATCTATCAGTTATATATTGATATTTTTATTTTTAATATCGAGCAAAATATGAATGCCATAGGATCAAAGTGACCTAGGGCTAATCTAAATGATAGGTATCTTTGGCATCTTAGCCTAGGTCATATAGCTGAAGATATGGTTAAGAAATTGGAGAAATTCGGGCTATTAAGTCCATTGACTTTCAAGTCATATCTAATTTATGAGTCACACCTTCATGGCAAAATGACCAAGCTTTCTTTTGTAGGACATAGGAAAAGGGCCATAAACCTACTTGCCCTAGTACATACTAATGTATGCGGCCCATTTGATGTGCCAGTTAGGGATAATTTTATCTATTTCACCATCTTTATCGATGGTCTATCTCTGTATGAGTATGTGTATTTGATGTGACATAAGTCTGAAGCTTTTGAAAGGTTCAAGAAATTCAGACTCATAGTAGAATAATAAATAGGAAAATCCATTAAGGTTCTTCAATCAGATCGAGGAGGCGAATATCTTAGTCAAGAATTCTTAGACTATCTTAAGGATAATGGCATAGTCTCACAATGGACTCCATCTGGAACACCTCAACCCAACAGAATTTTAGAATGGAGAAATCAGATCCTATTAGATATGATCCGATCCATGATGAGTTTCACGAATCTTCTTGAGTTTTTTTGGGGACATAGTCTGATGACCGCTATATATTTACTAAAAATAATTTTCTCTAAAATCATTCCTACCACACTGTATGAGATATGGCATGGTAAGAAATCAAGTCTGAGTCATCTCAGAATTTGGGATTGTTCGGCCCATGTCGTGAGACAATAGGCAGATAAATTACAATCTAGGTTCTTTAGAGCTTAATTTATTGGATATCCTAAAGAGTCATTAGGATATTATTTCTATCTTTTGAAAGATCCAATGTGATTATGAGTCGACACACAATCTTTCCTGAAAAATAGTTTATTCAAGATGGTGGCATCGAAAGACAAATTAGACTTGAGGAGAAAGTCTCCAATGAGAAACGAGCTAAGGAACCTATGCAACCTAATCAGATTGAGCCAACCCAGACACTACCTTCTCCATCTTGTAGATCAAGTAGAATTTTTCATCCTCCTAAAAGATACTTAATTACTATCTCAGAAGATGTAGAGAAAATATTTCTCATAGGAAATGGGTTTCATGGTGATGATCCCAAAACCTATGACGAGGTGATATCTACAAGAAATGGTTAAAAGTAATGAAGTCAAAGATTGCCTCAATGCATTCAAACCAAGTCTGAACCTTGGTAGATCTACCTGAAGGTATAGTACCTACTAGGTGTAAATGGATCTTCAAGAGAAGGATAGGTGCTGATGGAAACATAGAGACATTCAAAGCAAGGCTCGTAGTGAAAGGGTTTAGTCAGTGTGAAGGCATTGACTATCAGAATATTTTTTTTGCCAGTAGCCATGTCCAAGTCTATCCGCACATTGCTTGGTGTTGTAGCCTATTTTGATTATGAAATATGATAGGTGGACGTGAAAATGGCGTTCTTAAATGGATATCTTGAGGAAGATATCTATATGGAATAGCTACTAGGTTTCACATCTAGTGATGATGATTATAAGGTATGCAAGCTGCAAAGGTCCATATATGAACTTAAGCAAGCATCTCGGAGCTGGAATGCTTATTTCAATGATGTAATCAAATCATTTGGATTCATCAAGAATGAAGAGGAGTCATGTATTTTCAAGAAGGTTAGTGAGAGCGTTGTTGTCATTCTCGTACTATATGTAGATGGCATCCTCATAATTGAAAATGATATTCCCATATTGACTATAGTTAAAATATGGTTGTCTAAGAAGTTCTCTATGAAAGATCTAAGAGAGGCATCCTCTATTCTGAAAATTAAGGTCTATAGACATAGACCAAATAGGATGCTGGGTCTCTCATAGAAAATATACATAAAGGAGGTACTGAAGAGGTTCAGCATGGAAAACTCTAAGAGAGGTTTAGTACCCTTTAGACATGGCATTCATCTCTCAAAGAATATGTGCCCGAGCATACCTGAGGAGATTGAACGCATGAGCAAGATCCCTTATGCTTCGACAATAGGGAGCCTCATGTATGCTATGCTATGTACACGATCTGATATTGCCCATGCTGTGAGTGTCACGAGCAGGTATCAGTCAAATCCAAGCAAAGAGCACTGGACTTCTATAAAATATATCCTTAAGTACTTGAGAAGGATTAATGATCTATTTTTAATTTTTAGTAATGGAGAACTTCAGGTCCAGGGATATACAGACTCGGATTTTATGTCTAACATTGACGATCGAGAGTTGACATCTGAAAGTCTATTTATTTGTAATAGTGGAGCTATCAGTGGGAAGAGTTCCAAGCAGACGGTGGTAGCAGACTCCACCATGGAAGTAGAGTACATCACTACATCAGAGACTACAAAGGAGGCATTCTGATACAAAAAATTCATCACAGAGCTCGAAGTGATGCCATCAAATGTCGTCCCTCTATACTGCGACAATAATGGCATTATAGTCCTAGCTAAGGAGTCGAGGTCTCATGAGAAATCTAAGTATATAGAGCGATGATACCACCTCATTCATGATTACCTCAAGAAGGAATATATCGAGGTCAAGAAAGTCGACACTATAGATAATGCGGCAAACCTACGAACAAAACCATTGAGCCAGCAGAAGATCGAAGCCCATCTTGAGAAGATGGGACTTAGATTTATAGCCAATTGGCTTTAGGTCAAGTGGGAGTTTGTTAGATGTGTGCCCTAGAAGCCAGATTGACTGATACTTATAATATACTTCTTAGGGCAATTTTATAATTTTGACTATAAATTAATAAAAGAGTTATTTTCTATCACAGTGTTTATTTAAAGTGTTTGTGATACATCCTTTAAGTTAATGGTAATAACGATTCATATTTTCAAGAGTTGAAAATTTGAGATATGAATTTTCATAATTAACTCATAAACTGCTTCCGACCATAGGATTATTATGAGGATGGTGATCAATTTGGAAGGTTAGTGTACGATCAATTTCTTAGAATAGATGTGTCTTGAGCCTATAGTGTGGAGATACCAAAGAGAGTACAGGTACTCATTAGAGAATGATGGCACTGAGCATGACCAGCTCGAGCAGTTATAAGAAAGTCTATCTTCTCATTAATGACTGGCTTGATGCTGTAGTGGTATGTCTAGTTCTTTGATCTATGGTGCATCATGGTGCATCATTAGTTCACCTTGAGGGTGTTAGTTTGACTACACCATAACTCGGTCTCCTAGCCATTCAAAATTCTGAGGTGTATGTTGGCTATAGCATGTTCATTGTTGGAATTGGATTGCACTAATAAAAAATCTTTCTACCTCGGTTGATGAGGAGTAGACCTATGATAATTATGAGATTGAGTCCTTAAGCCCATAGCCATGGCAGAGTGAAGATGACAGAAAGAGTTTCTATTAGGATTTTCATATTGGACTCAAATCAAATGATTAATTCATATGATGGATGTTGGGTTTGATGAGTTCACCTTAACCCTAATCCTATTGGGGCTCAAGATAGAAGATCTTAATCACACAAGTAGCTGCACTGAGAGGTTCTCTTTCAGTTCTGGTGGATTTCCACCATATACTGCTAGGTATCACTAGTAAATTTTGGAAGCAATTAGAATGATTTTGATGATCAATCATTCTAATTGTATGAATTAGAAGAGTTTTGGTCCATCGAAAGGTATTTTGATCGTGACTTATCTCATTATCATATGGAACTGAACCTAATTCGATCACACAAATAAGTTTTTGGATCTGCATGTCATTAATTGAGCTAACCCAGTTTGATTGATTTGGATTAGATCTAATCAGGTTCAAGATAATCATGCTAGCACATGATTAAGCCTGGCTTTCTCCTTCTATAATCTTTCTGATTCATCGCAATTAAGTCAAATTTGATTTAACTCATTTCTGTATCTTGAATGGGTTTATTTTCATCTAACAAGAATAAGTCTAGGTTAGATAAATTGTAAAAATTAAATCCATTACTAGTGCAATTGGACTAGGGACAAAAGTTGACCCAATTGAGAGAATCAAGGGTCACCTAATTAGATGCTTCTAGAAAACTTTTTAAAAATTGTTTTGATCTAATTTTTGGATATATGATAGGACTCGAGTTATGCTATGTGTGTGCCAAATTTCATAATTTATGATGGTGGTTTCACTAGATTTTGATAGAGTTTGATTTGGATTAAACTCTTGAGGAAAGAGTCCTAGGCGCAATAGACTCTTCCTTATCTACTCATGTCACCCACTTTTTGATTGATTTTTGGTGATAAAACTAGATAGAATTTGGGGTTTCACATGGAGAATAAGTCCTAGAGTCCTAATGATCAAATAAGTATGTTATTTGGTCAAAGTGGGACTCTATATGGTGTTGGCTTTCAAACCTTTCTCATGCCAAAGAGAGGCATTGCATGATTTTATTTTCCATGTAGAGGTGCTGTCTACCATATCCCACACCCCCTCTATCCTCTCTCTCCCTCTCTTCTACATGTCTAAAAAGTGAGGTACAAATCTGAGAAGAAGGTCCAAGGATTTTGGTACAAGATTTAGGATCTATGTGATGGTGTTCATGTGATGGATGGGCTGCCTTCAGAAATAGTTTTGATGGATCTATAGATCAAATTTAGATCTAATCCTTGGAGGAGAGATTTGCGAGGAGAATGTTGACCCACCAACTAGCATTACCTCACTCTGATATCAATTGTTGTTCCTATGGCTGCTCGAAGCCACAGCCATATCCCTAGACTTGGAGTTCTCCGTTACCAAAGATCAACACTATATCCTTAGTTCTTCTTAAGTACTTAAGGATACATTTCATAGAAGTCCAGTGTTCTTCATCTAGATTTGACTGATATCTGCTTGTGACACTCACAGCATGGGCTATATCAGGTCATGTACATAGCATGGCATACATGAGGCTCCCTATTGCAGAAGCATAAGGGATCTTGCTCATGCGTTCTATTTCCTCAGGTGTGCTAGGGCACATCTTCTTGGAAAGATGAATACCATGTCTGAAGGGTATTAATCCCCTCTTAGAGTTTTCCATACTAAACCTCTTTAGTACTTCCTCTATGTACATCTTCTGTGAAAGTCCTAGCATCCTATTCGGTCTATCCCTATAGACCTTAATTCCTAGAATAAAGGATGCTTCACCTAGGTCTTTCATGGAGAATTCCTTGGACAACCATATTTTGACTGTCGTCAACATGGGAATATCATTTCCAATAAGGAGGATGTCATCCACGTACAATACGAGGAAGACAACAGCGCTCCCACTGACCCTTTTGAAAACACATGGTTCCTCTTCATTTTTGATGAAACCAAACTTTTTGATCACATCATTGAAATGAGTGTTCCAGCTCCGAGATGCTTGCTTAAGTCCATATATGGACCTTTGCAGCTTGCAAACCTTGTGATCAGTATCACTGGATGTGAAACCTAGCGGCTGTTCCATATAGATATCTTCCTCAAGATATCCATTTCAAGAATGCCATTTTCACGTCCATTTGCCATATTTCATAATCGAAATAGGCTGCAATGGCAAGCAATGTGCGGATGGATTTTAGCATAGCCACTGGGGAAAAGGTATCCTGATAGTCAATGCCTTCACGTTGACTATAACCTTTTGCCACTAGTCTAGCCTTGAATGTCTCCACATTCCCATCTGCACCAATCTTTCTCTTGAAGATCCATTTACACCCAATAGGTACTATACCTTCTGGTGGATCTACCAAGGTCCAGACTTGGTTTGAGTGCATCGAGTCAATTTCTGACTGCATTGCCTCTAGCCATTTCTCGGAGTCGATATCTGATATCGCCTCATTGTAGGTTTTGGGATCATCACCATGAGCACCATTACCTACGAGGAACATTTCCTCTACTTTCTCTGAAATAATACCTAAGTATCTTTCAGGGGGATGGGAAAACTCTTTCCGATCTACGAGGTGGAGGAGGTAGTGTTCTTATTGGCTCAACCTGATTTGGTTCCAATTGGTCCTTAGCTCATTGTACTTGTGAGACTTTCTCATCAAGCTTAATCTGCTTTTCCAATGCCGCTATCTTGAATAAACTATTTTTCAAGAAAGATGGCATGTCGACTCACAATCACATTGTGGTCTTCTGGAATGTAGAAATAGTATCCTAATGACTCTTTAGGATATCCTATGAATCGAGCTCTAAAGGACCTAAACTCTAACTTGTCCGCTTGTTGTCTTTTGACATGAGCCGGACAACCCCAAATTCTGAGATGACTCAGACTTGGTTTCTTACCGTGCCATATCTCATACGGTGTGGTAGGAATGGTTTTAGAGGGAACCCTATTCAGTAAATAAATTGAAGTTAACAATGAGTGTCCCCAAAGAAAATTAGGGAGGTCTGTGAAGCTCATCATGGATCGAACCATATCCAATAGAGTCCGATTTCTCCATTCTAAAATCCCGTTGAGTTGAGGTGTTCCTGGTGGAGTCCATTGAGAGACTATGCCATTTTCCTTGAGATAGTCTAGGAATTCCCGGCTAAGGTATTCACCTCCTCGATCTGATCGAAGAACCTTAATGGGTTTTTCAGTTTATTTTTCTACTTCATGTCTGAATTCTTTGAACTTTTCAAAAGCTTCAGACTTGTGTCTCATAAGATACACATACCCATACCTAGACAGATCATCGGTAAAGGATAATGAAGTAGACAAAATTGCCTCTAGCCGGCACATCAAATGGGCCGCACACATCAGTATGTACTAGGGCAAGGAGATCTGTGGCCCTCATTTTGCCTTGAAGACAAGATTCACAAGTTGGATATGACTCGGAAGTCAACAATGGACTCAATAGCCCATTTTTCTCCAATTTGTTGATCCTATCTTCTGCTATATGACCTAATCTCAGGTGCCATAGATATCTGTCGTTTGGACTATCCCTAGGTCGTTTGGCATTCACGTTTTGCTCGATAGTTAGAACAGGTACATCAATATGTAGCTGATAAAGATCATTAATAAGGAAACCATTTGCAATTTTATTTCTTTCATAAAGAATGTTACAATGGTCCTTAAAGAAGGTAATCACATAGCCTTCTTAGTGCTAAGCATGAAACAGAAATCAAATTCCTGCTAGCTGCAGGCACATAATAACAGTCTTTCAAAACTAAGTCTAAACCAGATGGTAATCGAAGAGGGTATGTTCCCAACGGCCACTGCAGCAACTCTTGCTCCATTACCGATGCGTAGGATCATGTCTCCATCCCTCAGCCTCCTGCTATCCTCAAGACCCTGCATGGAAGTGCACAGATGAGCACTAGAACCAGAGTCAAGCACCCAACTGGATGCAGAAAAAATCGTAAGGTTAGACTCAATAACGAGCATACCTCCAGAAGGACCTTCCTTCTTGTTCTTCAGGGTGGCCAGGTAAGTAGGGCAGTTCCGCTTCCAATGGCCGTCGCTGTTGCAATGGAAACACTTTCCTTTGGCATCGGCTTTCATCTTCGGCTTCTGCCTTCTTCTTCTTTTCTCCTTCCATCTTCTGCTTTTTTTGCAGACTTCTTTTTCTTTTCATAAGACTTTCTTTTGGAAGAAGTCCATTCCATAGCAAGAACTGAGCCTTTAGAACCTTTCATAGAAAGCTCAGCGGTAACCAGCATATTCATTAATTCGGCCAAGGAAATTTTGAAGTTTATGCATGTGGTAATTCATGATGAATTGCCCATATGCATCAGTCAAGGATTGCAGAATAATATCATTCTGCAGGTCCAAGTCTAACTTCACACCGAGCTTCTCAAGCTCTTCCATGTCCTTGATCATTGTCAGACAGTGATCTTGGACTGACTGCCCATCATGCATCTTAGCCTTAAAAAGTCATTTCGTGACTTGATATTTGGCTGCGCGACTCTGTTCACCAAACATCTCTCTGCAGGTGAGGTGAGCCAACATTTGGCGAGCAGTCCGATATCTTCATGTTGGCGCTGGAGCTCATCAGACATCGAGCCCAACATGTAATATCTGGCCTTATTATCTTCGTCTATCCATTTTTTCAGAGACGCTCTCTGTTCAATGGATGGACGGGCTGGTAAGGTGGGAGGGTCCTGGTCCAAAACATGGGTTAACTTCTTAGAACCCAAAATAATTTTGTAGTTCCTGAGCCAATCTTTATAATTAGGTTCCGGTCAGTCTATGTGTGTCCAGGATACGTGCCAATGGGTTGGACGCAGACATTTTCCTGTAGAGAGTCAAAGATTCTAGTTAGATACTGTAATTTTGACTTGACCAATTTATTTAGAAATTTTATTTTTAAACAAATTAGCTCCCACTATTTTCTTGGATCCCTACACTCCCTCTGTAGAGATGCGAAAATCTCCACGATTAATGATTTCTAGTGGGTGGTGCGGTCTCACCAACTGACTCATCACCTCACCTAACAGTTATTGGTGATGGGTTAGCCAATGAGTGAACAACTCTTGTTCAATGATTCTCTAATCATGGTGCACCCAAACTTGGTCTCTAATTCATGAATCTCACCGTATCCGGAATATTGATCCACTCCTTAGTTAAGTCAGACCCACCATTTGCATAGACTGGGTTTCTAATTGAGTCTCTCACCGTATCCAAAATATTGAGCCCAACTCATCCTCCAGCCCATAGCATCCAATGCCTAATAGACATGGTTGCATCTTTCCGGTGCAACTGAGCCACTGTATCCAGCCGAGAACAATCAACCCCGGGAAGGGCCCGCACATCTACAATGGTGGAAGACCTCAGACTTAATCTTTTCTTAGGGAGAATTGATTCAGGTCTCATTAAACTAGACTTGGCTTAGTCATAACAATTATGACTAACCTAGTGGCATGGGTTAGCTCGGATTATTGACCACCTCAGATCAGAACTGTGTCAACAGATATGGCCAGGTAAGTGAGATCGGTGGAAGGAATATGCCATTAACTCGTACAAGAATGCATTCAGGTCGAGTAGCTTCCAATTAAAAATCAGTCGGTCGTATGTGCCAAACTTACCTTAGACACCAAATTATTGAGTCAGAACCAATTGGGTTAGCCTACAATCCAGACTCTAACCTCTGAGCCTAATTAGGTCTTGCTTGATCGTGACTCGATCTTGACCCAGACTTAATCCTATTAGGCTGGTCAATTTAAGCATTGTTGATCCCATCTAACCAACTCTTGATTCGATTTGATCAACCGCTTAGACCTAATTGAGCTACCCAAGCCCGAACCCAGTATTATGAATATGTCTTAGATCTGAAATTCTTAATTTTAGACCTAATTAATATTCCATAAACTTAATTCTTAATTAAGTAGGGTTCATAAACAAAATATGCACAATAAATCCTAGGGTTTCAGGATCTAGGGTTTTGCAGAAAGTAAGTTTTGGGTTTCTGATTAAGGACGAACGCGCAGCACCCCTACACATCATAAGAACACCCCATCAGATGGGAGGAGAGGGCCTTTAAACCCTTCTTCATTCTTATGACCTGGACGGCCAAGAGGAACGCCTTAATCAGGAACATACAATACTACAAAATAGTTTTAGATCTATATCATATATCTCATATACAAATTAGATCTAATCATGGCATATTTTGCATACATCTCATGTATCGAATCATGCATATTTTCAGATCTAAATTATCTCATAATAATCTAAAAAATTAGATTTAAATTGATCTTATCAAAATAAACTCTAATCTAGACAACTATGTAGAACTATTCTACAACTAGTCTAGACATGCATCAATCATATCTCATATGATGTTTAAAATTAAATAATTTTTATTTACTATTTTTTAGATGTTATTATAACAATTATAATATTAAAAAATAATAAATAAATAGATCTAAAATATGATTTAATCAAATTAAATTGAAAACATGCAAGACTATTCTATAGAACTATTCTATTTTAGAACTAGTCATGCATATTTTCTAATCTTAGATCCAAATCATTTAATTTTAATTTTTCTAATTTTAGATCTGATCACATCTCATGTAACATCTAAAAATACTTATTTTTTGATTAAAATAAATTTAAAATCAGATCTAAATACTTTAGAACCATGGCTCTGATACCAGTTGAAGGAAAATCCTAATTTTTCGGACCAGATTCGTTCAGATCTTATCGGATCAAGAGATATATTTCAAAAAAAATTTTCTTTGATCTAAATTAAATTTAAGATATTTTAGATCTAATTATTATTATTATAATCATTAAAATAAAAAAAGATAAATTAAATTAGATTTAATTTACCTTGATGTAGGATCATCCTATTACCCATTGATGATCTTGTAAGCAGTGGAAGGTTCTGGATCTAGCCATGCAAGTGTCTGGCCTCTACCAGTATCCACTCAGGCTGGATCTAGAGATCCTCTTCTTCTCTATCATGTCTTCAAAAATTAGATCTGAATTCGATTTGGAGGATCTTCAAAATACCTTTCGAAGATCAGCAGTTGTCCTTTGCAGCAGCGCAGCCTTCTAGCTTTCTATCGTCTTTCTCTCATCTGGATCGCACCAATTGGATCCCAAACTACTTTATGCATGGAGAGGAGAGGGAGAAGATGGTCTTGGCATGGAGGAGGAGGAGAGAGGTAGCCTTGGGGTGTGGAGAATTGTTCACATCTTTGAGTTGGACGCAGGGTCTTATTTATAGACTATGCGTGATCCAACTCCTCTTCTTCCCAACCAATCACAACCTTTTGTGAAATCAGATCTAAATCTGATTGATGGGAATAGAGTCCTTTGGATTCATCCTTAGATGATACCTAAGACTAGTCAAAGTTGATTCTTAGGAGGAGTCTAATCGAAATCGAAAAAGGAGATGGAGTTCCTGTCTAATAGGGACACCTGGGTGCCTCAAACTGGCGTGCGCCCTCCTCCTTGCCAGCTTCTGGCAGGGGGACTGAAGGAAAATCCTGATTTTCCAGTCTAGGTTTGTTCAGATATGATTAGATCAAGAGATATATTTCAAAAAATTTTTCTTTGATTTGTATCAGATCTGGGATATTTCAGATCTGATTAATATTATTTTAATAAATAAAATAAATAAGGATAAATTAAATTAAATTTAATTTACCTGATTTGGATAATCCTATTACCCTGTTGATGATCCTGTATGCAGCGGAAGGTTCTGGATCTAGCCACGCAAGCGCCTGGCCTCTACCGGTATCCACTCAGGCTGGATCTGGAGATCCTCTTCTTCTCTATCACGTCTCCAAAAATCAGATCTGGATCTGATCTGGAGGATCTTCAAAACTTCTTTTGAAGATCAGCAGTCGTCCTTTGCAGCAGCGCAGCCTTCGTGCTTTTGATCGCCTTTCTCTTGCTTGAATCACACCAGCAAAAATCCAAAACTCCTTTTGGACGTAGAGAGCAAGGGGAGAAGGTGGTTTGGTGTGGAGAAGGAGGGGAGAGGCAGCCTTGGGGCGTATGGAAACTCTTAGCTTCAATCTCATCACAATCTGAATTGGGTACAGGGTCTTATTTATAGACTAGCTATGATCCAACTCCTCTTCTTCCCAACCAATCACAACCCTTTGTGAAATCAGATCTAAATTTGATTGGTGGGAATAGAGTCCCCTGGATTCCTCCTTAGAGGGCGCCTAAGATCAGTCAAAGTTGGTTCTTAGAAGAACTCTAATTGGAATTCAAAACGTAGATGGAGTCCTTGTCCAACAAGGACTCCTAGGCGCCTCCAACTTGGGCACACACCTAGGGTGGCATGCATCCTTCTCCTTGCCAGGTTCTGATAGGGGGATAGGCCCCCACCAGCTCTCCAATAGGTGCATGACATGTGGTCAAGTCAAAAAAGGTGTCAATGTCAACATTTGACCAGTCAAAAGGTAGACTTTGACAAAGTTAAAAAATAAGAAATGGCAGGTGACCAAAAATGGCAGGTAATGTCTTACAAAATAAGACAACCTTTTCTGACTTAGACATCCTCTAGTCAGACCATATGAAGGCCTCTGATCGAGCACAAACTCCTTTGGCTCAGATAGGATAACTTATTTATGATCGCAAAAGAAGAACGTTAGGTTCAATCGAGTGCTAGCACGATTTCCTTGAACCTAATTGAATCTCATTTAGATCAATTGAACTAGATCAGTTCAATTGATGATCACCAGATTCAAACCTTTGTTTGTGTGACCCAGTTAGGTTCAATTCTGTATGGTAATGGGATTTGTCATGATCTCTATCATCGACATCATCGAAACTCCTTTCGATGGATCAGAACTCTTCGATTCGAACAGCTAGAATGAATTGATCATCTAATCATTCTAATTGCTCCCAATCCACCAATGACACCTAGCAGTATATGGTGGCAACCATCAGAGCTGAATTGAACCTCTTGGTGTAGCTACCTATGTGATTAAGTTCTTCTATCTTGAGCCGCGATCAGATGGGTTTAGGTGAACTCGTCAAACCCTAGTTTCTGTCGTATGATTAATCATTCGATTCGAGTCCAATGTGAAAACTAAATAGAAACTCTTTCTATTATTCACTCTACATGGCCATGGGCTTCTGGACTTGATTCTTATGATTATCATAGGGCTGTCTCCTCTACCACCAAGGTAGATAGATTCCATCTTGATGCCATCTAGTTCCTACAATGAACATGCTATAGCCAACATACACCTCAGGATCCATGATGCTAGGAGACCGAGTAAATGGTGTAGTCAAACTATAACACCCTCAAGGTGAACTACCGATGCACCTCAGGTCAAAGAACCAGACACACTATTGCAGACGATTCAGTCATTGACGAGAAGGTAGACTCCTAATGACTACCGAGGGGTCACCCAGTGCCCTCATTCTCTAACAAGTATCTGTACTCTCGCTCCGGTGTCTCACACCGTAGACTAAGACTCATTTACTAAAGAGAAGCATTGTACATCATCTTTCATCATCACCAATCCTCGGGATGATCCTATGTTAGGAGCAATTTATGAGTTAATAATTATTTATTCATGTCTTAAATTTTTAACTCTTAAAATATTAATTCATTGCCATTAACTCAAAGGATGTATCACAGACACTAAATACACATATGTGATAGAAAATAACCCATTTATTGATTTTAGTTAAAATTACAATTTTGCCCCTAGAAGTGTATTACAAGTGTCAGCCAATTCTGACTTCTAGGGCACATATATCTAACAATCTCCCACTTATCCTAAAGCCAATTGGCTACAAGTCTAAGTCCCATCTTCTCAAGGTGGGCTTCGATCCTCTATTGGCCCAACGGCTTTGTAAGTGGGTCTGCCACATTATCTATGGAGTTGACTCTCTTGACCTCGACATAACCCTTTTTGAGATAATCGTGGATGGGGTGGTATCACCGTTTGCTTGAAATTCTTCCAACTGACAGCACCACCATTGCACACAAATAGAATGCCAGATATCGACTTTCGATCATCTATATCAGACATGAAATCTGAGTCTGTGTATCCCTGGACATAGAGTTCTCCATTACCAAAGATCGACATTATATCCTTAGTTCTTCTCAAGTACTTAATGATACATTTCACAGATGTCTAGTGTTCTTCACCTGGATTTGACTGATATCTGCTTGTGACACTCACAGCATGGGCTATATCAGGTCGTGTACATAGCATGGCATACATGAGGCTCCCTATTGCAGAAGCATAAGGGATCTTGCCTCATGCTTCTATTTCCTCAGGTGTGCTAGGCACATCTTTTGGAAAGAGAATACCATGTCCTGAAGGATATTATCCTCTTAGAGTTTTCCATCAAACCACTTTAGTACTTCCTCTATGTACATCTCTTGCGAAAGTCCCTAGCATCCTATTTGGTCTATCCTATTGATCTTAATTCCTAGAATAAAGATGCTTAACCTAGGTCTTTCATGGAGAATTCCTTGGACAACCATATTTTGACTGTCGTCAACATGGGAATATCATCTCTCAATAAGGAGGATTCATCCACTACAATACAGAAAGACAATAGTCCCACTGACCTTTTTGAAACAATGGTCTCTTCATTTTTGATGAAACCAAACTTTTTGATCACATCATTGAAATGAGTGTTCCAGCTCCGAATGCTTGCTTAAGTCCATATAGGACCTTTGCAGCTTGCAAACCTTGTGATCAGTATCACTAGATGTGAAACCTAATGGCTATTCCATATAGATATCTTCCTCAAGATATCCATTTAGGAATGCCATTTCACATCCATTTGCCATATTTCATAATCAATAGGCTCAACGCAAGCGATATGCGAGGATTTTAGCATAGCCACTGGGAAAAGGTTATCCCTGATAGTCAAGTGCCTTTGCGTTGACTATAATCTTTTTCACTAGTCTAGCTTGAATGCTCCACATTTTCATCGCACGGACATCTTTCTCTGAAGATCCATTTAACACCCAATAGTTACTATACTTCTGGTGATCTACCATAGGTCCAGACTTGGTTTGAGTGCATCGAGTAAATTCTGATCGCATTGCCTCTAGCCATTTCTCGAGTCGATATCTGATATCGCCTCGTTGTAGTTTTGGATCATCACCATGAGACCATTCCTACAGAGGAACATTTTCTCTATTCCTCTGAATATATACCTAATATCTCTCAGGGGGATGGGAAACTCTTTTTCGATCTACGAGGTGGAAGAGATAGTGTTCTTATTGGCTCAAACTGATTAGGTTCCAACTTGGTCCTTAGCTCGTCCACTTGTGAGCTTTCTCATCAAGCTTACTATTTCCAATGCCGCTGTCTGAATAAACTATTTTTCAAGAAAGATGCATGTCGACTCACAATCACATTAATGGTCTTCTGGAATGTAGAATAGTATCCTAATGACTCTTTGTATCCTATGAATCGAGCTCTAAAGGACCTAAACTCTAACTATATCGCTTGTTGTCTTTTGATATGAGCTGGACAACCCAAATTCTGAAATGACTCAGACTTGGTTTTCTTACCATTCATATCTCATA